>QGMG01000190.1:0-45422 GCA_007825325.1 Lachnellula cervina | reverse complement strand
CAGCACATCGCCCTCCTCCCCACGAATCAAGCAACCCGTCATGCCTCCTCCACCCCAGCCTCAAGCGCCCTCCAAAAGACGCCTCTCTATGATCTTCACGTCGCCCATGGCGGCAAAATGGTCCCCTTCGGCGGCTTCCACATGCCCGTCCAATATGCCACCCAGAGCGTCAGCGCCTCGCACCACTTCACACGTTCCCACGCCTCCCTCTTCGATGTCAGCCACATGGTGCAGCACAGATTTCAGGGGCCCGGAGCTACGGCTTTCCTCGAGAAAGTCACACCGGCGTCAATTTCGCAACTGGGAACCCATAATGGTGGTCTGAGTACACTGCTCTGGCCTGTTACGGGGGGCATTGTGGACGATACTATCATTACTCGGTTGGGGCCGCAGTTGTTCTACGTGGTTACGAATGCGGGGTGTAGGGAGAAGGATCTGAAGTATTTTGAAGAGCAGCTTGCGGATTTCAAGAAGAGCGGGGGACAGGATGTTGAGTGGGAGGTTTTGGATGGGTACGGATTGATTGCTTTGCAGGGACCACTGAGTGTAGAAATTTTGGGTAGATTGTTGGTTACGCCTGATGAGGTTGATTTGCAGAAGTTGTACTTTGGACAGTCGCAGTTCATTAAGATTAAGCTGTTGGGTGATAAGGTGTCGAGCCCGTTGCTGGTTAGTAGGGGCGGATATACGGGCGAGGATGGGTTTGAAATTTCGATCCCTGGGCATGAGACGGTAGCTGTTACGGAGACGCTGTTGCAAACTGCTACGGTTGAGAAGTTGCAGCTTGCCGGACTGGGCGCTAGAGATAGTCTGAGATTGGAGGCGGGAATGTGCCTTTATGGACACGATCTTGATGATTCAACTACACCAGTAGAGGCAGCTCTTAGCTGGGTCATTGGCAAAGACAGAAGAGTGGCTGGTGGGTTCCACGGCGAGGAAGTCATTCTTCGACAGTTAACTCCGAAGAGCAAAGGTGGCATTGGTGTAGAAAGACGGCGAATTGGCTTGATTGTTGAAGGAGCACCAGCGAGAGAAGGGGCCGAGATTGTGGATGAGAAGGGTGAGAAGATTGGCAACATCACAAGTGGGTGTCCCAGTCCAACACTGAAAAAGAATGTCGCTATGGGATACATCAAAGATGGGTTTCACAAATCTGGGACAAACGTGGAGGTCATTGTCAGAGGTAAGAAGCGCACGGCTCAGGTTACAAAGATGCCTTTCGTTCCAAGCAGGTACTGGAAAGGCGCAGCTCCGGCATGATTCGAGTCTCAAAAATTATGCCTAGTTATGATTTTCCTCAACATTCAACATATATTCAAATACCCGCTCAAGCAAGGAGTAAATGGGTCTACAATACATAAATTTTCAACCTAATTCATATCTTCATTCTCCATTGTTGATTTTCTGCCGAGTTCAAGGCCATCCCAAAAGACCAGTCGTCAGATCACTTGCGGACAATTCATCTTTCTTAGCAATCAAGTCATTCACATCCCAATTCGACCAAATGAACTTCCCCTTCAGAAACTCTGCTTCGGGACTCACAGCCCAAACCATGAAGTTTGCACACATTTCAACTACAGATCAAAATCAGCACTGTCTCATATCACCATATCCTGAAAGGGGCATGGTTAAGGACTCACTATCATCAAATGGCATAACCACACCAACATCCCTTGCTTTCTCATTCATACTCGTATCCGGCACGCCAGGATGCACAATCATAACCCTGACATTGGGATTCTCAAAGGCGAAATAATCCGTCATCTTCGTCGCCGCCAGCTTACTAACCGCATACGCGCTCAATCCCCCCGGCATGGCAGGGAAGTTCGCTGCTGCAGTGCCAACATGAACCAGCGTGGGGTTTGGCGACGAGTTGGCGATGAACGCCTGATACAGGATCAGGTTTCCCCGGACGTTGATATCGAGGCCCCTCATCCACTCGCTGATATCTGTAGATGCGAGGGGAGCTGGGTCAGGCATGTACCCTGCGTTTCCGACCAAGATGTCGACGGGTCCGAAGGTCTTCTTTGTGCTCTCGAATGCATGATTCACGGCGCCCTGGTTTGAGATGTCTGCTACGAAGGTTAGGACTTTGACGCCTGGGTACTGGGACTCGATGGAGGCTTTGGTGCTCAGGAGGGAGGCGGCTGTGCGGCCTAGGATGGAGATCTTCGTTGCTCCTGAGGTTGCAAAGGCGTGGGCGATTTTGGGACCGATTCCTGAGCCGCCTCCGGTGATGATGACTACTTTTCCAGCGGTCGACAGCTCGGGACGAGTTGGGTGGATGGCGGGGTAGTTCTCTGTGTGGTAGGTTTTCGTGTATGTTGGAAGGGCCTGCATCTTGCTTATTGCTTTGAAGATGTGTTTGGGAGAGAAATGTGCGGTGGTGATTGAAGTAAGTAGTTTTGTCTTGAATGAGTACGTGTAGATGAGATGAGTGTAATACAAAGACTCAATTGAAGCTTGACTGATTGCTACATATTGCAACGACCAACCCGAAGTTATATATGAATGTATCTAAGCATATTGTTCCTCCGCTCCAATGACAAACTCGAAAGTCCACCTCTCTCTTTCCAATTCCTTTCAAGCCCACAGGAATGATATGAAAGGTTTCGGGAACATTAGAATATACGCCCGAGAATGTTAGTAAGAAGTGTTGCATGGTCGTTGAACCAATCACCAGAATAAATACAGTTGAAGTGATTATTAAGCACTTATTTTTCTAATCTTTGCAGTGATGCGGTGCGGGAAAAAGGATTGGTCAGGTCCCCGTGTACTGTATTCGCACGGAGATGATGATAAATCAGACTAATGCTTGAAAAGAAAAATCATTAAACCATTTGTCTGAATATACGGTACCTCAAACAATGAGATATTACTAAGTGTATACTATGGAATCTTTCCTCCCCTCCATAATCCAACCAAAGATGTCTGTCTTTGTCTATTATAAAGCTTGTCCAAGGAATGGTGAGTATATGTAATTATAGACCCCGAACTTTAGACCTTTTCGACTCTCGATTATGGGGCAGGCTTTATGTTTTACAACAGTTCCCTGATTCGCAAAGAACTCGCCTCCCTTTCCTTTGTCGCTTGTATAATATCGAGCTGCGAGATCTCACAGCTGAAGCAGGAACACTCAAGTGCACCTATCACCAGCTTATATACATTGCTAAACCAGCTGAGTAGGATACATGCCACAGAATAAGTTCTTGAGAACACTCTCCTACTTTGGTGGTTCAGAGTAAGATGAATCTTATTATAATTAAATGGAAACATATATATACACAGACGCGCCCCTGTAGATTTTGACTTTTAAAACTCCATCCCATATTCCACAAACACCATGCACGCTCCGACCAAGCGCAATATGAAAGCATGTTCAGAAATATGCTACAAATCTCATCCCGCTGTTGTCAATACATATGAAGTAATAGCGCTCATCCTCTCACTCGTCAGTTTCAAGGATATCATGAGCAATTCCGTCGCTACATCTGCATCCGTTTTCTGCAGCTTATCCCAGTTCTTTCTATCCAAGAGCCATGTTACGCAATCTCGTTCTGCTTGGACCGTCGCGGTGCGGCTGGTGCCGGAGAAGAAGGGCAGCTCTCCGCAAGTGGTGCCTGCTACTATGCTTTCGAAGTATTTACCTTGAGGTAAATCGTAGTCGGCGCGCAGAATACCTTCTTCGAGGAGATAAAATCCTTGAGCATCTTCACCGCAGCGGAACAGAACCGTGCCAGCGAGGTACTCTTTCTTGACGAAATATGGGACGGCACGAAACCAGAAGTCTTCATTTTTGTCTGTAAGACCTTGGAATGTTTGGAGGATAAGTCGAAGGGGTTCTTTAAAGTTTTGGTATCTGGCTTCTGTAGGGCTTTCGTCGAGGGTAGTGCTGGCTACTCTCGCTAATTGGTTGCGTCGCGGTGAGCTGAATTGGGCATCGATGGAGTGCGATGACCGTCGACCTGGCGAACCAACCCGTCCTGGGACGTCGAGATTAGGTGGTGCATGGCGATTCGAGCGCGCATCTTTGCTTGAGTAAAGCGTTTTCAGTAACTCGTTCTCGCAACTCTCAATTGCCGAGTTGAGCTCTGGAAAAGTGTCTACTTTATTACCGTCCTCACCTAGGCCAACGGTGTACAGTGTAGTGCCCAAAGATCCGCTCGGGTCAACACCGCTTATCACAACCGTAACACCTTTTTTGCTGAGCACTCTGTTCAGACGATTGAATGCTTCTGCAGCAGAATAATCGATACCGGTTACATGCCAAAAATCTAAGACCAAGAATCGAATTGGTCGTAGATGGAACGCTTCACCTTCAACCAAAGCGCGAATGCGCTCTTCAACACTGACGATAGTACCAAAAAATAGATAGCCAGCCAGCTTCGTGATATGAATTTGCTCTCCAACTTGGAGCAGATAGCTGTGTTGGGTAGGATTTCTGCGAACTGTGGAGCGTACAATTTCTCCTGAATATGATGATCGTATGGCTGGAATTCTCGATGTATTCAGGACGAATGAAGCAAAAGCAAGCAGAATTCCTAGGCCTATTCCAGCTACAAAGTCATAAGCGCCCATGACAACCACAATTGCAACCACCTAGTGAGGATTAGCATTCCAGCCGCTCGTCGATTCCTTTGTACCAGAGGACTTACTGTCAAGTATTCAAGTCGCCCCAGCTTCTTTCTCGGCGCCCAGACAGCTTCGAGGAACAATTCAAAGCCAAGAACGAATATCAATGTTCCAACCATCATAACCGGGATTAGTCCAATGATGCCGGGACCGATTATCAAGACCATGACGGTAAAAATGGCAAGCATGACACCGGCCACTCGACTATCGCCACCACTTTTGTAGAAGAGAGCACTATTAGCATAGACAAGATAGTTCTGTATGCTGCCTGCAAACCCCGAGATCGCGTTTGAGGCACCATGCGCTCTAAGTTCTCGGTCTAGATCCAAATTATCTTCGCCGACGGTATAAGCTAGAGAAGGAACATTAATCGGAACATGGAGAACGCCGAAGAAGGTAAGTGCAATCATGGATGGTATGCACTTCGCTATCGCACCCCAGTGAACTATTTTGAAGTCTAGGATTGTGAGAGATCGTCGAACGTGGATGGGGGGGAATAATTTACCGTATAAAGTATAAAAGAACCACCAGGGCTCACCAGATTCCGGACCTTCAAAGATCCATCCAGAGTTTGTCAATGGCCCGAGATCCAACTTGTCGAGGGAGAGAACGAAGAAGTAGAAGACCGCAGGTATGGCTAGTATGTACCCGGGGAGGAGATACCTGCTCGTGAACTTTTGTTGCAGCCAGTAAAGTACGATGGCAAGAGCAAACGGAATGATCCATAATACCAGAGTTTCGGGCTCGAACATCTTCCTTAGAGTTGCCATATCGTAATTAAGGTTACCTGATAGACGGGCTGTTACTTCGAAGCCGGTAGCTATTAGGAACCAGCCGACCCCACCAATGCATCCAGTCAAGATATGTCTTGGGATAAATCCAACAATGTAGCCAAAGTGGAATGTTCCCATGAGAAAGAAGACAAGGCCGGTAAGTACAGAGCTTAGGGCAAAAGCGGTGATAGTTGTGGAGATGACAGCATCAGGGTTATCTTCTCCAATCTCAACCATAATCGTAAACGCCATTTTGTGGAAAAAGGGGACCACTTCAATCTGCAACTTCGTCAGCAACTAATGTTACTCGTGCTAATTAAGCAACTCACCATCTCTGAGCCAATCCCCCCCTTAAAGCAACTTCCGCCGAGAGAATATACCAATTGGGATATAATACAGCTAACATAAAACATGGAGATGCCTGCCGAGCCAAGCTTTGCGAATATTGGTTGTCCAAGAGGGAAAAGGATCATGCCTACGGTAGAGTGAAGTTAGTAAAATGCTACTACAACATTCCATAGGGAATTTAAAGACTAGATCTTGAGTTCCAGGAACTTCAGATCTAGGCCTCGAACCAAACATACCATAGGACAGCGCGTCCAAAACGTTCAACAGAAGGCCAAGAATAACGGCCGGGAGATATCCAACGGGTGCCACCAATGCTTCATTCCAAATAACCTTCCTATCCCAGCTCTTGGGGTTTATAACTTTGCGTACAACATCCAAGCCTTTTTCTTTCGATTGTAGGATGACATTGCGAAACTTGGGCCAAGACCCTTTCCTTCTCATCTCTTGTTGTTCAAGGTCCTGCTCCCCACGTATCCAATCAGGGTGGTGACGATGTTCAACGGGGTCTTTCCCCAGTAATGGTGTCCTTTCATCCTGCTGAACGCCATTTGATGTTATGATAAGCCGTCCGCGATCTAAGCTGGCCTCATTTTCGTTTTCTGTATCCGCTGGTTTCCTAGCGGCCTCTTCTGCCTGCTGTGGGGGCGATATACTTGGAGGAGATTGTCTCAACATCTTCGATAACGCAGAGATCCCAGGCGACTTGTCTGATCCTGAGCTATTTTCTGGTGAGGCCGGCTCAGAAACCTCGGGTATAGTCGCTTGGTGTAGAGCCTCAGCTTCTCGATTCATGACCGACTCGTTGTCGGATTCGTTGGTAAAGAACGATTCGAGATGTGTCTGAGCAGATCGACGGGGTGAAGTGCTGCGTGCAGAGGCTCTGTCGGAAAGAGCATATGATGCTAGCTCTGCGGTATCTTCTCGAACGCTTCGCGCATTCTGGGCGCTGTCAATGGGAGCTGTTTCTTCCGTTAGCGATTCAATCCTGCCTTTGAGTGATTCACCGAGCATACCTAGAGCTCCACGATAAGATAGATGAACCGATGATCTGGTGGGCTCCCTATGATTAGATGAAAGGGAGCCGTGTATCCCCTGATTGCCCCGGAGTGAGCCATAATTCGTGTCGGCATGTATGCTCGATGATGCACCATCTTGAGAGTCAGAAGAGCCTGGTATTACTCTGGGACTCGTATGGGATCCAAAGGAGGGCGCTCGCAGCCGTCGACTTGATCCAAAGCCAGATGGCAACGACATGATAGTCTTCGGGCCCCGGCAGTGAGTTTGTCCTCACTGTCCTAGCCTGGCCTCTCAGCAGAGATAGGAGCAGGGAATATGGGAAACTCAAGGCGGTAATAAGATGGGAAACTAGGCAGTACTGTACTCCAAAAGGTATATTCTTTCTTCTGGGTGGAGTTGGCGCTAATAAGATGCTAGCTCTAGCTAATCCAGAGTCCAGACGGCTCTTGCTAAGTACCTTGTAGTGAAGAAGGTTTACCTAGTTACGTAGGTCGAGGTCTTATCCCAGATGGGCCAGATCAAAGCTCAGGACAATAAATGAATGAATGATCACGGCAGAGATGAGGAAAATATGAGAATATACTTGCCGGGACGAACAAGCTAGAGGGCGCGTCATGCTGCCTCCTCTTCCTCCTTCTCCATCGAAAGGGCTGGGTTGGATAAAGGTCTGGGGTGATAATTCTCGCAATGACAAGCTACGCGTGCGTGCCTAGCGTGCATACGGAGTATGGTACAGATCCATCCATGCAGAGCCCGCGCCACCTAGTGAACAAGGGGGGGTTTAAATGCCCCACCACAGCCTCTTGAACTTTTCAAGCTGCAGCTGCAGGCCCTAACGACAACATTTAGGTCTCTTGACAAAGCTATCAGGTATATCATATTTAGGCATGGGAAAAGATGAGCTGGTCAATTACGGTACTTGTAGGTAATTACTATACCTAATTGCGTAGATTCAATGCTGCGTGAGGTAATCGTATCCTGGTGATCTTAGTGGGGTCCTGTAAGAAATTTAGGTATCTTACATGTGACCGCTCACACGCGCCTCGCTCAGTTTTTATCGGTTTTTTCTTAAGAGGGGCATGGCATTGGCATTTTTTCCTTGCAGATACTTAAATGTCCGATTGGTTTCCAATTTTTGTGTTTTGTCCACAAGAGACTAAGGTAAAAAAGTATCTGGGGTCACCTCCTGTGCTGTGTAGGTCGTTACCCCCTAGGAAACAGCTCGTTACACATTAATACAACTCTGTACTCAGACTACCCCGCATCATGCATGCCATGCTATGAAACGCTCTTTCGAGTCTCGCAAAGTAAATTGTGCGAATAGGTAGGCATGTTCACGCCATAGAACACCATTTGCTGCACCAAAGATGCAATTCCTACTCTGCACATGATACCTATAAGTCGTCATATCAGGGTTCGACTCGCTCTTGATGTTGATAATACACTACACAGGTCCATGATTTGCCTCTTGAAAGTCACTGTGTGAAGCCTCGAGCTAGTCCAGCTTGCCTCCTCTTCACCCACGCTCTCCCCACTTCCTCATATCTCCCGGGATGGGCTCAGTGCATCCGCGTCCGCCTCCACACCAGTCGAAAATATCCGAACCGCAGGGCATGGTTTGTGCGGTTGAGGCAGGCACCGCGAGTCCGGAACTATATGCCGCAATCCAGAATTCTTCCAATCCTTGACGCTAATGTATACCATCCAAGTATGTAGCTTTAGCTTAGGGCTCTCACCCAAGTTTCTGCAAATATCCTTGTGCAATCAAACGTTCGACATCTCCTTGACGAACGTAGAACTGCGAGTTTTTAGTAAGATTGATGGTGCTATTGTCCAATTAGCTGAGAACCAAGTCACTCCAATGCATGAAACTCACCCGTATTCAGTCTGTATCTCGCCAGCATCTTTGAGAACACGAACATCGATAAAGAGATCGCGTGGGGGCTCCAAGCTTCCCGTCAAATCAATATCAGTCCATTGCCCCTTATACGCAGCCAGTAGATCACTATACTGTCTTACATACTCCTCCTCTTCAGGACTTAGGCTGCTGCTGTTCCCCTCCCCATTCCCAAGCTCAGCGCCACCATTCTGTCCCTCACTTGGAGCTCCCTGTTGCCCTGCCAAGTCTATTATATCGCTGCCGTTCCATACCATTTCCTCCAGCTTGTCGGTACGCGTTCGGTGGTAAGCGAGGAGGCATCGTTTGTTTCGGCGCATACAGAGGTGGTTAACGAGTAGCGTGCATGCAGTTGCGGGGTCGGAAGAAGGGTCGAATGAGCCATTGAAGGGCTGGAGAATGTTTGACACGTCCTTGTCCAGATCTCGCACTTCTCTAGTTACCGCACGTACGATTTCCGTCTGGTACGGAGGAAGATGTTCAAGCTTCTGGGTCCGCTTGGCATGCTGGACCTGCGAGAATTGTTAGCATTGGAGTTGGGATAGCATGGAAAAAGCTCACTAATTTGTTACCCAAGTCTCCATACATTTGGGCGTAATTGTGAGGTATGAAGGAACAAGCGTACAATGATCGAGTCTCAGCCTTGTTGTTCCTTGTCTTTGCGATCCGCGCTTGTGAGGGGACGCGTTTAGCGCCGCTTTTACGTATACTCTACTTCCAGCCAGCCCACTTTTGGACTCTACTTCACTCATTATTGAAGGCTTCACTCCATAGGATAGGATAGACTCTCTTCTATGGAAGTGAAGTCTCATATCTTATATGCCCCACCTGTGCAAGAATTTGGCGGGGCTTATTAAAGAGACAGTAAAACATACCTCAATTCACTCACCTGACTTGAGACAAGCATTACTCCGTACAGTAGACACACACGAATGGCGAAATCGTGGAAAAGGTCAATCGATGAGGAGAGCAACGATGCGTGCTATCTTCTACGACCGTTGCTTGAGATGCCTTCCTTCTTTGACCTCCTGACAGTTTGCTACCCCTATTCTGTCATTCTCGGTAGGACGGCTAACTGCATAAACAATGGGCTTTGTTCCACAACCAGCGGAGCTTGCTTTTGTCCTTCCTTTTAAATCTGCTTCCTCGTCTCTGGATCCTCATCCAAGCCTTATCTATGGTCTTGAATTGATCCTGTCGCTATACAAACCGAACCGTTATCTATTTAGTTCTCAAGATGGCAGAGAGTTTGCGAGGAAGTCCACGGCTTATCGAAGCAGCATTCATATATTCAATATCACGATATTTGCCTCTCCCAGTCTATGTAAGGATATTTCGATCCTGAAGTATTGAGTCACAACTACTAAGCCCTAGAGGATAGTCACGAGACCCTCCCGGACATCGTACGAAATACCACCAGTCATAGCGACGGCCAGGCCATACTTTGGATCAATAAAACTCTATTCTGTTAAATACAAGCAGTAGACTCATTGTGTCGTTCTACAGAGAACAGAGAAGGACTTCAACAAACACCTTCCAAACGAAACCTGACACCAAGACCTCCAACGCCACCTGAAGGCTACCAAAAAATGCTTCTTCATCCATATGTTCTTTGCTCATCAAGCCAAAGCGAAATCCCCAGTAACATGAGACTATATCCAAAAATATTCCCGGATCTCACTCTCAATTCTCCTCTCCTATCCACTTATCAAAATCCCCACCTTCACTCAGCGTATCAACGTGCCAACCTGCTTGGTTGCCCCTGAGTACGTCCACGTGGGGATTGTGAATCGGCTCGCCGTCCTGGCTTCGTCCTGGCTCCACGTACGACATCACAGGATCACCCAGTGCCGGATCGATCATTCCGAACGGAGGAGCCCAATCCTGCTCGGCGTGGTGCTGAGTGTCACCGAAATACACACCGTCGGTGTTTGGATTGCCGTAGTTACCATTCTGGTACATTGGCTCTTGCGACATTAAGGAAGGATCAATCTTCTGTTCGGGAACGTGCTGATGCTGTTGTTGTTGCTGGCCTTCGTACGGCCCGTATTGATCCATCATATTGTACTCTTGTGCGCCGCTAGGCAGTCCGATGTACGAGTGTACACCCGGCGCCGCAGTCTTAGTAAGGATCACATCTTGAGCACCGACAATGTTGGGGTTCTGTCGGATTGTCTGCTGGTAGTATTCTCCAGCCTGGAGGGCCTGATACTGGGCGGGTAGAGGTCTTCCTGGGTTTGTGGCCTGATAGGACGACTGGTTGTAACCGCCAAAGTCTGGCTCCATCGAAGGTCCCCTGGAGGAGTACTGGTAGGCGGACTTGGTTGTTGGATATGGGACAGGCTGTGCAGCTCGAGGAGTCTGGATGAGTCTCGACTTCTTAGATCTCCTTCCTGGTTCCCGCCAGTTAAAGTCCTCCAAATCCGACTCTTCCGAAAATATATCCTCGGATTGTTTCCTCTTTGCCGCCTTGGCTGCACCTGGTTTCGTTGGGGAGAACTTGTAACCTGGGTGTGCATTTTGATGGTTGGCCCGCTCGATGCGTGCCCACTCACCGAATTGCTCCTTGACCTCAGGGGGTTCTAGCGGCCAGCTGTCTCCGCAGACTTGCGACACTACTTGATGGTTGTTTTGAAGACACCAGTCTTTCGTTCGGTTCTGGTATGCCTTGCGGTACAACATGAAAGAATTCATCGGACGCTTCACCTTGCCTGGTATCTTGCCCTCGTCCACTTCCTTCCGTCGATCCTCCGCAGACCGGTTGACGTATGTTTCGATATCGACAACTGGGACGTGTTTCCAGTCCTTGGTCAACTCACTCAGGGGTTTGTCAAGTTTTGCAACTTTCTTCTCCGCCTTGATCTTTTCCTTCTTGACTTTTTTTGGCTTTGGGGACTTCTCGATTCGTGATCGTCCTTCAGGCATAGGTCGAAGACTTTGGTGGCCTCGCTGGATTGCAAGCCCGCTTCTCGTACGCAGAATGTCTTGTGTGCTCATCGAAGGTGTTGGCGGTGATGTGGCTGGCGTGCTGTATTGATCTGCGTATACCGGGCTCTGGTAATCTGGGTTATAGCCGTCCTACACAAGTGTTAGAAGAGGCGCTTAGGAGCAAGTCTCATGCATCTTACATATTGGATTCCTAAACCTGGATCCTGGTGTTGATGCTGGTAAGAATACCTGGGTTGTGGACTACCATAGACATACGCATCGCCTTGAGGGGCCGGCGAGCCATAGTTTGACTGTAGGTGGACCCCTTCATCGTGTTCGTAGTGTGGGTAAGAAGTATTCGAGTTGTGTTGAAGCAGATGGTGGAGCCCGTGTTGGAGAAGCTCGCCATTATTTGATGGCGCTGGAGAAGGAGACATCGTGTGGCTGGAGTTGCAAGGCAGCTCCGCTGGGTGTAATAAAACTCTCTCCTTTCGCTTTCTGTGCGGGGCGTTGTGGGTGTTTATGGGCTCCAAGTGGCAGGTTACAATGGCAAAAGTTTGCGCTGAGGTGGAAATGCTTGGTCTCCTGTAGCTGAACTGGGCCGGTGCTTGATAAAGGGTATACTGAGCTTCTCGCAAATATGCAGGCAATGAGTTCCTTATTCACGCTCCTGGGTGTCAATTCTGTCCTGACGAGAAGTTCTTGTCGCCAGTTGTGCTGTCGCAATGCTTCGCGAGGAGCGTTCTGTAGTCAAGTGAGACCAGAAAACTCTCTTTAAAGAACAATGAAGACTTCTGGAAGGATATTCTAGCGAACTTCTTTTGCCGGGTGATAGTTCATCTGAAGTGACTATTATTAACCTTTGGCCTGAGAGATGAAGCAAGCGGGAGGAGTTTGTCTTTTCTTGCGGTTCGTGCAGTATCAGAGAGTTTTGGACGAACCTATTGCATGTAGCCGTCTTGCAGTAACGTGCTTCCTTCCTACCAAAAAGTCTCACTGGAACCGCAGAAACGGACAGGTGAGATGCGTGGTTCCAGGGTCCGATACCCCTGAAGTGATGCGGAGGCTCTGAGGCTTCTGCGGTCCTGGCGCCTTCTTTGTCGTATGATGTGTCAAGACGCTGTTGGGCGATGCACTTTTTGGAGATACTATCGCTACGCAAAGGTGAGATGGTCTTTGTTTTGAAACTTTAGATTGTAAGAAAGGATTTTTCGTTGAGCTTTATGTATTCATGATGATATTCTCCTCAAAGGATAATTGACGAATTAGGCGATTTTGGCGAAAGGGGAGGGTCTGTTTTCGGCCAACCACTGCTTCCGTACACAATCAATTCACGAACGCGGCGTGCGTATACAGACTGTCCACCTCCCGCAGAGCGCGTTCAAACTATGGCCAAGAGCCGTATGATGCATTTGTTACGATTTCACTACAGCTCAAAGCTTGAAGGTCATGCCAGACTTCTCGGTACGCCACCGATGCTAGACCACGAACCCAATACCAAAGTAGCTCTATTATTTTAATCAAACGAGCAAGACGACACTATGATATGGGTTCCTTTCGAAGCTACAGGTGAGTCCAAACAGCAAGGCTGCCTTATAATTGGGATCCACGGTTCAACTTCAACTCCTCCACCGGTTCACAGCTGCTAATTACCAGGGCTCCCCTGCTGAATGTTCTCGATCGTATCCAGGAACGCGTCCAGCGTTACACAGATCAGCTGAGCGGCTGTTCGTGGCATCGGAATGCAGCCACCATCCCCCTTCCGGCTTTACCACCGCGACATCTGCAAGAGTGATTGCTGAAGCGCGCAGGCAGGCTTGAGATGCGCTCTCGCATTGCTTCCTTTGAGTTGGACATGTGCGAGTGAGCGGTGCGATGCCATGCGATGCCATGCTAGGTGGTAGACCTCATTCACGGCATTATACATGGGGCCATGCGAACGCGAGCTCCTCGGGCGGCTGCAGTAGTGTGCCAGCGCTTACCAAATTGCTTGAGACTGGTTGAATGTCTGTTTCACAGGGATGAGTGATAGTTCGTCACTGGATGCCTCCTAAAGTGAAGGTAAGGTTCAAACACCACCACACCAAACCACCACATGGGTAGAGACTCCCAGTGAGGTGAGAAACTTCAATATAAGTAAGATGGTTCTGAATGCCGACTTTCACGTACACTTTAGATTCGTGCTTTAGTGATACTTTTGCGCTGGCATAAAACATTGTTATGTTTATGCGCAGCTCGAGCACCAATAAATTTTCGCACCAGGCCTGTATAGGTCCCGCGAAGGAAGCCGACACATTAAGCCTGGAGTGAAGGGAGTTAAAGGTGATTGATTGTCGCTTCTCTGTTGCTGCATAAGGGGCCTTGATATGTAACAGTATGGCTGTGAAAAGTGACATTCCATGATCAAGCGTTCAATAACAAGTTCTTTGCATACGGAAACTGGAGGTGGCATATTTATGTTTTTGCTTGCGGAAAAGGCTGGCAGCATTTCTTGCGGTGGCGTTGGCAAATAAGAGGAATGCAGCTTCGCTTCGCTTGCTCCAGAATGTTCGTCGACACCAAATATTTACGAAGACAGGGGCTCACACAGCACGTGATGGCCATTTTGAGTTGATTGATTATTGTTAATACACGACTCTCATCGTTTTCATGCAAAATGCGCCTTTCTATCCCGTTTGACGTCTAAATAAACCATGCATGCATCCACTCGTAATAAAGTCCAGAAACCAAACCATGCCCGTGAACTCCGGATTGACCTTAGGCTTCATTTTAAGACGTGACTTCAAGGTGGTGAGAGAACAAGAAGTTGAATAGTAAACAGGCAAAAAGTTGCCGAGGGGTTTAGATGCTCTCCGAGGGGTTGTCCTCGTCATTCTCCGTGTAGCAAAGAGCTTTTATGCTCTGTAGGATTCCCGAACCTACTATCTAAATAGTTACGTATATCTCGACATCATCAAGGAGCGATGGCTTGACCGTTCGGCTTCGCCCGATCCGGTTCTGAAGACTTTACTGGTGGAGTGAGGTTTTGCATCTGATGGCTTGGCGATAACGGGGCAACAGGAGGCAGCATTGAAGGTGTAGTCGAGCTTATACTTCCATTCGAAGTCGGTCTAGGGGGAGAATGCTTCGTTGGTGAAAGTCCTGTCACAGCTGGAGGTAAAGGAGAAGGATGACCACTATTGACATGTTGTTGACCTGGCAATGCCTGGGCCGGCGAAGATGGTACTCCGTGTGGTGGTGATGCTTTTGAAGGCTGCCAAGTGTGCATACTCGGGCCATTGCTCAAGACTGGGCTACTAGAGGCAGGGAAACTCGAGCTTGGGTTCATTTTGGCAGTTGGGGTCAGGACAGGGGCTCCGGCAAGAGGAGATGAAAGATTCATAGAACTGCGACGGCGGCCATTATCGCTAGATTCGGGAAGCTGCCCACCCGCTCCGTTGGAGAACGGGTTTGGTGCGCCGGAAGGGTTTATTGAGAACGAGGAGGATCCTTGCAAGTAATGCGTGGAAGATGATTGTTGACTTTGCATGCCGTTCCTGTGGGATGTGGTGTTGCCGTTTACGAAATTATAGGCCAGTGGTGGTGGTGGCAGATTCATTGGGCTGTTTGGCTGCGGTGAAGAGAAGGCGTGGGCACTGGATGGTCGCGAAGAGCTATATTGAGGTGGCGCCACGCTTCCACTATTAGCATAAGAAGGATATGCTACCCTGGGGGCCCCTTGAGGGGATGTCTTTGACATTGTAGGGCTTTGGCTCGCGCGTTGGGGAGACGCTTGATGCCCATTTGTATGATTGTTCGCTGCTGTTGTAGAGCTTTTGGGCGATGTGTGGTGAGGACTTTGGAGCGATGGTAAGTGACCAGGTTGCCAGGTTGCCATTTGTGGCGTACCCTTCTGTGTAAGACGAATTTGCGGCTTCGGGGTGGCCTGCGCCGCATTTCGATAATCCGGATGGCTCTTGGTGCCTCCATCAACCGATGAGGGGATAACAACAGCCGGTGTACTGCCTTGCCTGGGAGTCAATGGCGAGGACGAGGATCCTGGTCGGTTCAGTTTGATCTTGATTGGAGGCTGTGTTTTGGCTCTTTCTTTGTCCTCTGCACGTCGTCGGCACGTCGTACAAATGAAGTGGAAATCTTCTCTGTCAGCCTCTGCCTGACTAACTCCAACGCACTTGCTATGTTGCCAGATGTTGCACTCATCGCATGCAATACTATGAGTGCCATCATCAATTTGTCCATAAGCACCACAGATACAATCAAAGATCCAGTCTTCTTCCTCCGCGAGTTCTTCGAGGGCCTGCTTCTTCCTCTCTATCTCAGCCTTGAGGTGACGTTCAGAAAGGCGACCAGCTGCTGAGTCAAATTTCTTACTGTCTTCAGACAGATTGGCCAGCTCCTCCTCATGTAGAATTCGGCGAGCTTCTCGCTCCTTCAATCTTTGCTCGCGAGTCATCATACGGGACTCCCGCTCCTTCTCTAGCTTAGTCCACTTCTCTTGCTCCTTTTTAGCCATTGTCAACTCGGCCTGTCGCTTCCGCTCTGTCTCGCGGGCTTCTTCGTCCTGTTTCTGCTGTTCCATTTTACCTGCTATTCTGCTGGATCTCTTAGCCGACGCTAGTTTCTCCAGGTTGAGTAGTTCACGCTCTTTTTGCGCCTCTTTGCGTTTGCGTGCCTCCTCTTGTTTCTCCAAAAGTGGCAATAGGTCGTCCACAATCCGCTTGCGTAGAATCTTCTCGTTTGGATCCTTACTCTTCTCAATGGAAGAAAGAAAGACTTTGAATTCGTCCAAGGTAACAGCAATACACTCCCAAGTCATCCCACCAAACCCGTCATCTTCTCTCTTATTCTCGGCGATTTGGTCTTCATCGACATCATCTACGGGCTCAGCTTCACTCTCAATAGCCTCAGAAACCCTTCTTCGTTTGCTAGCTCTGGCTGCTGCCTTGGCTTTCTTAGAATTCTTCTTAGGTTTCGCAGCAGAAGGCGGAGGGGGTGGAGGGGGGTCGGTGCGGCGGTATAATCGATTGTCATCGAGGACAATGTACGTGCGATCATCCGAGTCCCATCCAAAGGGTTCAATGCGCTGTTTCAACAGTATTAGCCGCGGCACAGGGCAGAGTTTAGCTATTAACCTACCCAGATTGTCTGCTCAGAATCCTTTTGTTCCTCCATTCTCTCGCGGATACGGTCCGGATTTCCCATCGTCCATTGGGTGAGCTGTTGTAATACTCGGATCTGAGGCCATGATTTGTGAGTGGAGCCTTAGATTCGTTGTTCAGTTGGCACCATACCTTTGTAAAAATATCAAAGCCGTTGAAGCTTGCGGGTTCTTCCTCCTCGCCATAGGGGTTGCCGAGAGGGGCTTTGGCCAGATACTGCCTTCGTGTGTATTCATCAAATATCTCAGGACTGTTCATGTTAGCTATCGAACGCTGAAGAAGGAAGAAGGGGTCGAGGGATACTGACGTGAGACCTCTATGTGAAGAGACGAATTTAAGGAGTGCTAGGCCAATCTCGGGGAGGATTGTTGAGTTTGGCTTGAGGCATTCCATTTCTAGATCCTGCAATAATAGTATTAGTATGGAGACAAGTGCCTAGGTAGTGCATGAAGCGGTTCGAGGAGTGATACCTCGATGTCCAAGTTCTCGTCGATTTTCACGGCCCTTCCAAAGGTAAAAATCCACTGGGCAAGGTTTGCGAACTCCCACATATTTCTGATGCGGTCAAGCATACTTCGTTCCTTTGGAGGCTCGACATCCTCCATCTCCTGCCGGCCCCGCTTCCTGGACGACACCATTGTGATGACCTCGCGGAGCGCAGCGGCGTACTGTACGTCGTGTCGCAATACCGAGGCGCTATGGTGGGCGTGTGGTGGCTTCCTGTTCGGTATTGTATGCAGCAACAGCTCGAGCCCGAGTCTTTCTAAGCCAGAGCACGGAAGCCAGAGTCAATCGTTGTGCGAATATTTGGGGTGCAGTGGAGTGGACTTCCGATAAAAGCAGTTCGCGTTGGATCAGCTTTGAAGCGACCGCGTCGTGGTAATTCGCTCACGTGACGACTGTGAATTGGGGCCAGATTAAATTGATTGCAGGGATCACATGTAATTTACTTGAACATTACATTATTGCCAAGCTGCTGTAAATCGCCATCTTGGTAAGAATAGGGTAAGATTCTCTTGTGCAGTACTGTACGGTACTGGTGGTACGGTGCAGTGAGATATACCGGTAATCAA
This sequence comes from Lachnellula cervina, assembly GCA_007825325.1. Taxonomy (NCBI): domain Eukaryota; kingdom Fungi; phylum Ascomycota; class Leotiomycetes; order Helotiales; family Lachnaceae; genus Lachnellula; species Lachnellula cervina. Next base: position 27,595 of record QGMG01000190.1, on the reverse strand, counting down.
TACCATGGCATTACTTGTCAATGGATTAATTAATTACCATATGAGTAGTACAGTTCTCACCTCTCAACGGCAATAATGAAGTCTTGTTATCTCCCCTTTAATTATTTTTACCAAAAGAAACGCCCCCAACTGCACCTGCAAGTTTCGCTTTTCCTTTATAGTCTGCTGCTCCACTTCTCTAGTCCTGAAGAGTACCTAGGTACCGTCCAGTACAGTACAGTATCCCCTTGTAAACCGGGACCGACCCCTGGTACTCCGGAGTAGGCAGACTTGCGGATCTCGAATCTGCCTTGCCTTGTCCAATTCGAGACGAGACATCGACGTCTGTTACAGAATTTCCAACGACAATCGCCACGTCTGAAAGCCATTCTTTTTGCGACAGATTGCCAACAACTCAGCCCAATACCCGCGCTGAGCAGCTGGTTTACTCTCGCTGATTCGAATCACAATGCGCTCTTTCACAATGTTCACGACTTGACGATTCCTCTTGGACGCGTGCCTTTCACAACTTACGAACCTGATAACTCTTTCCTATACGATAATTTTAGAACACACACATACCACGATAATACAAAGTCTTTACCTCATTGTCATTGACCACAATGCCTCCTCAAGGCTCGCAAGAGCCAGCAAGCCCCTCCCCTCCCCAATCAATACCTTTACGAAATCTCGCCCGCCCGCCGGATTCAGTAGACCTGGGAGATGGCCGTAGGCAACACAATCGGGGGAGGAGTCTTCTGGGCGGCGGCTCACGGCCTGCAAGTGTCCAAAACAGCGGTCGATATGAAAGACTGGGCAATACGTCTCCCAGCCCTACTACAAGGGCCACCCATCGTGCGGGTGGTGTACCTCCGCTAGACATGAACGCAGATAGACTTACCCGACCCTTTGAAGAGATTGAGACTCCTACATCTCCAGTTGGAAATCCTGCGGATTTTCAAGCCGCGATGGGCTTCGCGGGCCTCCTCGTGCCGGATATCAGCGTATCTCATGCTCCCCAAAGGTCAGATTCTCCATATGGATCTAGAGATTTTGATGGAGTGTCTCCTTATGGTGATCCTGGAGATGGCCATCGGGAATACTTTGCATCGGAGTCGGATAGTATACCTCTGACCGACCCAAATCACCTACAACCAGTCAGCGGAACAGAAGCGTACTCTTCCGGAGGCCAAGGACATGATAGATCCGGAAGCTTTCATAGCGTTAATTTTGATATGCCAGGACCCTCGAGAAGCTCTAGACTTGGAGACGAGCTTGGAGATTCAGAAATTGGGCTCTCACCTCATAGTGGCCGTTCGAGATCTCATAGCTATGGTGCCTCATTAAGCCCTGACGGCCGGACGAGATCACGGTCACCATCAACTACTTCCGGTGCTTTTACAAGAGCAAGCTCAATCGTAAGAGCCATGTCCCAGCGTGTTGTCAATATCAGCGGTGAAGCAGAGTTCATTGGAGACGTGAGTGCTCGTCGGGAAGCACGCCGCGAGAGGCAGGCATCCAGACAGCCTAGTCTTCACAGCTTGTCAAGTCTTAGTGACGAGTCGGAGTCCAGATTCCAGCCGAAGCATAAGGCAGATCCATTAGCTGCACGACCAAATCACAAAGCCAACTTCCCAACAGCACCTGTTGAAAAGGCCATGCGATTTTTAGGAGGAGCTCATTCAGAAGCGTCTTGGGAAGAAGAGGAACCAGAAACCCCACCGAATCCTCTCAAGGGCAGGTCGCTGCGATTCTTCTCACCTGAGAGTCGAGTAAGGAACAAATTATGTGACTTACTAGTATATCCTTTTACGGAACCCGTTATTTTGATTCTCATCATGGTTCAGACCATTCTCCTCGCCATCGATTCATCGAAAAATGTATTTAAGCACCCTCGAACCAAGGGATGGGGCACGAATTGGATTGACTATGCGTTATTTGCGCTGTTCATTATCTTCACATTTGAACTCGCTGCTCGCATTATCGTCTCTGGATTTATTATGAATGCGCCTGAGTATAGCACAATTGCCCACAGGCGGGGAGTAAGAGCTGTTGTTGTGGACAAATATCGTCAGGTCTTCGCACCCCAACGACAGTCATCTATTCGAGAGTCTCGGCCTTCACCTGCTGCTAGTGCTCCCACCGTGCTTCGCTCTTTTACTCAAATTCAGTCAGAACAGATCAGGACCGTGGAGCAGGCCCAGCGGCTTCAATTAGCCAGGCGTGCATTCCTACGACATGGCTTCAATCGATTAGATTTTGTGGCGGTTGTAGCGTTCTGGATCGCTTTCGTTCTGTCAATCTCCCAGGTAGAGCATCACCAGCACCTGTATCTTTTCCGGATGTTGAGTTGCTTGCGTATCCTACGACTACTAGCTCTTACGAATGGCACTGCCGTATGTTCCAGTAATGTCATCTAATTTCTACAGCTAACGGGTATTAGATCATCCTTAGAAGTTTGAAAAAGGCCGCACCCTTGCTAGTCAATGTGTCATTCCTTATTGGCTTCTTCTGGCTCCTATTTGCTATAATTGGCGTGCAGAGCTTCAAATCCAGTTTTGATCGCCAGTGCGTTTGGGTCGACCCAACGACCCTTTCAACAAGACCGGGTCAGCATATACGCAAGTCTCACAATATTGTGGAGGTCAATTCAACATTAATAATGGAGCTCACGAGCCTTGGAGATATGGCCCTATAGATGATAACCTTACCTCCGTTCACGATCTCAGAATTGGAACAAGTTCTAAAGGTTATTTGTGCCCGAGGGGCTCATACTGTCTTCAGCTTAGGCCCGACCAACTCCCATATAACGGAACGGTCACCTTTGATAATATCTTCCAGTCGTTGGAATTGGTTTTTGTTGTAATGACAGCAAATACATTTACAGATCTTATGTATTACGCCACCGACTCAGACTACCTAGCGGCCGCGCTATTCTTTGCTGGCGGTATCATGATAATGATGTTGTGGCTTCTCAACTTGTTGATTGCAGTCATCACGTCTTCTTTTCAGGTCATACGGGAAGAGGGTAAAGCTTCTGCGTTTGCTGCTCACGTGAAGAATATGCTACCAGCTCAGGACGCCCCTTTACCAAGACGTCTTTCCTCCTTAAAAGTTTTATTTGATAAGACTTATTGGTTCTGGATTATCGTGATTGCTTTTGACCTTACGTGCCAAACATTGCGCTCTTCTCGCATGTCGGCTTCTCGTGGAAAATTTATCGACGACACGGAAGTTGTTGTGACACTAATTCTCTTGGTTGAGATTGTCATTCGATTCGCCGTCGACTGGCGAGGTTTTACAAGGAATAGGATAAACTGGGTCGACCTAGGCCTTGCTATCGTTACAGCAGTCATCCTAATCCCCCCAGTTCGCAATTCTGGACAGCCTTATGCTTGGCTCACGGTTTTTCAAATACTCAGGATTTACCGCGTCATTATAGCAGTCCCTGTTACCCGCTCGCTGATCACTCTTGTCCTTGGAAACGCCAGCGGTATAGGGAATCTTATGCTATTCGTCTTTTTGATAACTTTCCTCATTTCGATATTCGCCGTACAATTATTTCGCGGCGAGATACCGGCCCAGGACGCGTACGGGAACTCCATACGAACTCCATTCTTCACCATATATAATGCCTTTCTCGGCATGTATCAGATTTTGTCTAGCGAGAATTGGACGAATATTCTTTATACTGTCACTTCATTCGAAGATTCCCACAACATGGCATGGGTTGGTTCCGTATTCTTCATTGGGTGGTTCATCCTCGCGAACTTCATCCTGGTAAATATGTTCATAGCTGTCATCCAGGAAAATTTTGATGTCTCCGAGGATGAAAAACGAATGCATCAGGTGAAGGCTTTTCTAAGCAGGAAGGAGCTAGGCAGCTCATCTAACAACCTGTCGCTATCTGCAATATTCCGCTTTGGTCGTTCTAGGGCTACTAAAGACCCTTTGGACTATGGTCCGGCAACGATGGAAATGCTCTTGAAGGACGCCGTTGTGAAGGATTTCCTCGATGATGAGATCGGTCCGCCGCAGCCAGCTACAGCGAATGCAGGAACCCCTCCTGCTGAGTTACCTGTTGTTATCCTCCCAGGCATGTTATCACGCACCTGGGGCAAGATCAAAGGAAGCATTTGGGGTCGAGAGCCAAATCCCTTCTATTCAAATATACAGTTGTCTACTCGCCCCGACGAGACAATTGACGCTAGCACTATGGCCAAGGAAGCTGTCTCAGCAACATCGCAACGGAAAAAGGCACAACGGGAATATTTAGTGCGGCACCCGAATTACAACAACGCACTGTTTATGTTCAGACCTAGAAATCCAATTCGGAAGTTTTGTCAACGAATCGTTGGGCCCGGTCGGGGGGGTGAACGAATCGATGGCCTAGAGCCCAACAGGGCCGTCTGGTACATTTTCTCCGCCTTCATTTACGCAGCCATTGTCGCCATGGTTTTACTTGCTTGCATCACCACTCCGCTCTACCAAAGAGAATATTTCTTGAAGCATGTATATAGTGTTAGGAACTGGTTTGTCTGGACTGATATGGCTTTTACTATCATTTTCACAGTTGAGGCCCTTATCAAGGTCGTTGCAGACGGTTTCTTTTGGACTCCGAATGCTTACTTTAGAAGCACTTGGGGTTTGATTGATGGAATTGTCTTGATTACGTTTTGGGTCAGTGTCATCACCTCATTAGCGAATGATGGTGCCATATCAAGAGCGGTAGGGGCTGTCAAAGCCCTCCGTGCACTGAGATTACTCAATGTCAGCGATAGCGCCAGGGACACATTCCATTCCTTGATAATTGTTGGTGGATGGAAGGTCATTTCGGTAAGGCGCGCCTAGCTAGACTGCTCGATTTGAGATTTTGCTAACTTACCCCAAAGGCCGGCTTTGTCTCGATATCCCTGCTTATCCCATTTGCCATTTATGGTTTGAATCTTTTCAACGGGAAAATGCAACAATGCAATGACACCAACGCTCCAAGTATGCTCTCAGACTGTTTTGGAGAATGGAGTGCCACGCCCGCCAGCAGCTCTTGGCCGTTACTAGCCCCTAGGGTTGTGTCAAATAGTTACTTTGACTTTGATGATTTTGGGGGCTCTCTCTTGATACTTTTTCAAATTGTCTCACAAGAAGGATGGATAGATGTGATGTGGGCAGCTCAGTCGATCACAGGCCGAGGTCTTCAACCTCAGGATTACGCATCTCAAGGAAATGCTGTCTTCTTTGTCATCTTCAACCTTCTCGCCACAGTCTTCGTTCTCACTTTATTCATTTCTGTGTTCATGCGAAACTACACAGAGCAAACAGGGGTGGCATTTCTTACTGCAGACCAACGGTCTTGGCTAGAATTACGCAAACTTCTTAGACAAGTATCGCCGTCGAAGCGACCGTCCAGCACTGGCGGTACGAAACTGAAAGCCTGGTGTTATAAAAGAGCTGTTAGGAAACATGGGCGATGGCAACAAGCGATGACAATAGTTCTCGCTCTTCATCTTATCCTGTTGCTGGTAGAATATTACCCAGAGCCAGAATGGTGGGACAGGACCAGAGACTACATATTCATCGTTTTTACAATGTTTTACCTGGCAAATGTCATCGTCAGGATCATTGGACTTAGCTGGGCAAGATTTCGGCGCAGTTCATGGGATCTGTTTTCACTCTTCGCTGTCTCCGGAACACTCATCTCTTCAATCCTAGTCTTGACCAAAGAGACCTCCCTTGTTTACATCCAGCTCCACAAGATGTTCTTGGTATCGATAGTCCTCTTACTAATACCACGCAATGACGCATTAGATCAGCTTTTCAAGACAGCAGCAGCTAGTTTGGCAGTCATTGGAAATCTTCTCGCTACCTGGTTTGTCCTCTTCCTGGTCTTCGCCATCGCCATGACACAAACCTTTGGACTGACGCGTTTCGGAAACGAGGAAAATAACAACCTTAACTTCAGAACGGTGCCCAAGGCCTTGATCTTGCTGTTTCGGATGAGTTGTGGTGAAGGCTGGAACCAGATCATGTCAGATTATGCCTCCATTCTACCACCGCTTTGCGTCATCGGCCCAACTTTTTTTGAAAGCGACTGTGGCAGCGAATCATGGGCTAGAGCTCTATTCATTCTCTGGAACATTCTTAGCATGTACATTTTCACTAGCTTATTCGTGTCACTTATATACGAGAGCTTCAGTTACGTATATCAACATTCGAGCGGGCTAGGGAAAGTGAGCAGAGAAGAAATTCGACGTTTCAAACAAGCATGGGCGACATTGGACCCCGATGGAACTGGCTTCATAACCAAAGAAGCCTTTCCTCGCCTCCTAGGCGAGCTTTCTGGGGTCTTCGAAATGCGAGTATACAGCCATGAAAACTCGGTGCGCAGGATCTTGGAAGATATACAGTCCCAACCGACCAGTGGGAGAATCAACTCGATGACAACACCCAGTGGAGCTAGTGGCGTGGACTTGAAAGCTTTGAACAAGAGACTGGCTGAAATCGACCCAAAACAGGTCAGACTCTCGAGAGCTCGGTACAATCTTTTCTTCGAAGAAGTCATGGTCTCTGCCGATGTTGATCGAGGAATATCGTTTACAACTGTGCTCATGATATTGGCCCATTACAACGTTATCAGCGATAACAAGAGTTTAAAGTAAGTCTAGTTCTAAGTTTGTTGGGGCAATCTAATGTTTGTACAGGCTTGAAGAATTTTTACGTCGCCGGGCACGCTTACAGCGAGTAGAGGAAGAGGTCCGCAGGCGCATTGTCCTCGGCTTCTTCGACACGATGTGAGTCCCAAAAGCACCAGATTTGTACTATACTGACAGTTGAAAAGGTACTGGTCTAGGAGGTTCAGGAAGCATCTTGAGAGGAAGCGATCTGGACGTATGACAGACATTCCACAACTTGGCCCAGAGGTCTATGTTGATGATGAGGATGACATTGGAAAACAACCGAGGAAGACAGTATCACCTCTTTTGTCGCCAATGGATATCAGCGGCCCTCGCAGTTCCTTCATCACCCATGGACTGGATGCTGTTGGCCGAGCACCACAGCCGCCACCTGCCTTTCACGGCGGCCCTCCTTCGCCTAGCAGAATACCTCCACAGCTCTCACCCCATCACCCAACAAATTCGGCTTTCAGCTTGGAAGGTGGAGATGCTGCTGGTGGAGCGTCTGCAGGGAGCAGTAGGCGTGGCAGCAATGTTAGTGCCGAAAACGTTCTCGAAGTTCTTGATAATTCGGCTTGGGGAGAGAGTATCAGGCGCAGTTTCACAATGAGACGACCACAAGCAGATCGTAGGGGAGTAGGTTCTTGATAGGAAGCAAAGGCTTCATTATGGTTCGAATGACAATTGATAGACGAGGGAAGGTGTGCATGTGGAAACAGGAAACGGCAGGGCTGTTTACCTCGAATTGGATTTTGATCAACCATGCGGGTTGCAGCATTTTGTTTGGCAGGCACAGGGACGGCGTTTGGTGGATTCACGAACGCATCATGACTTTTGTTTCGAACTCTTGATTCTTCCCACTGTAAGATGTAAATATGTGGGGTAGGGGCGCCGATGGCCGATTGGTTCATAAATGGTTATGCGATGTATATGGTGCTCACAGCTGGATAAAGGCGCAGGATATGGGTAGAATGTTTCTTTCGTCACTAATAAGCATAGCCAAGGAGTCTTGAGAGGTACAAGGGAGAGCATTGCTGCTGCCCTTCGATAATAATATGTTTGAAACAGAAGATTTAGATATGCCTGAAACCCCCTATCGTACAGGTGCCGTTGTTTCGTAACATACAGTACTTGGGCGCACATCTTCCGGTTGACCGTTGGAACATCTAAACCGGGACGCTTTAACCACTGTAATGGATTTTCTGCAGCCTGACGGGTCAGAGCCTCTACTCAAATTATTACCCGGTTCTTAGCTGGGTGTGTGAGCATTTAAATCTGCAACATCTGGTGACAATATTTTGAGCTCATCACGGACCTTGGCTGCTACGGAGTATCAATCCCTCACTTGTCCCCTGTCAGCATTTGCGGGACTTAGCCTGATACAGCCGATAGGGGGCGTTGATGAGGAGGTGGAGTTGGAGGTGGAGTAGAGGATCTTCTGGCATGAAACTCGTCGCAAGCGTGATCTCGGATCCTTTATCAAATTTCAAGAACAGGACAGAAAATAGCCGCGTTTTTTGTTTGATAAATACATGGCAGTAGTGGAGTCACCATGGATCTTCTCAGAATCGCATAGTTTGAGATGTGGTGAGCTCTCGTGTGGTCAGATCTTTACTGTCCTCTCTGATGGATGATTTGTGTGAGCATGTCTCGGGTTTCGTTGATCCTTTGGCTGCTAGATGTCACAAAGTTGCCCTGCGGTGCGGTGCAGTGCAGTGCAGTGCAGTATTAGCATTGGCAATCAATCACCCAAGGGCTCGCCCGGTGGCTGTGAAATGATTGCATTGAATAAGGTACTCGTACGTATACAGGAATGGTCTGGGGAAAGGCTAATATGGACGTCGCCGTTTGGTCGAGCGGTGGTGGTCGTCATCCAGGCTGCGTGTCGTGGCGTGCCAATCGACTGGCACCCCCCTAAACGGTACCTGACAGCAAGCACATCAACTACTCCGTACAGTACTGTACCCCTCCTCCTCCCTTTTCTCCCCTTACCCCTGTCTCCTTCCTACACCTTTCCCTCTCCGGCCTCTCTCCCACCTGTTTGTAACACGGCTCACACCCAAAGAAGCCACCAAGGAACAGAAGGCAGGGCACGAGGCAAGGTCAAGCAACGTGCGCTGGGTAGAATGCATTAATATCTGCAACTTGCTCATAACTTACTGCATTCTCCTCCCCTTCTCGTCGGCCCCTTCTTACCCTTTCCGTCCCAATCCCTGACCATATCCCTTCTTCCCAAACTTCCTTTCTATTTCCAGGCCCGCAGGGGAAGTTAGCGTGGCGAATAAGTTCCACTTAAGAAGTGAGCGCTGCGACTTCAGCTTGATTGTTTTTCAATTTGCTGTCGTGTCGAGAAGTTTCTGGATATTTAGCCTCTCCCTCAAGCAAGCTGCATTATTAAAGTCTAAAAGACTCGTCACTCATTCAGTTGCTTTGCGTACTCCCATAGCTATACCGGTACTCATAATCACATCGAGGCTGCGCCATCGACTCACTGCAATTCTGCACTTATACAATTACACTTCTTCGAATCTCAACCGACCTTTGTTTTTACGATATACCCTCGAACTTGATTGTTTTTGATTCTTTTTCAAGTCCAGTCCCCGTCCAGTATCCCAGCTTCCAAAGTCTCTTCACCCGCTTCAATCTACAACTTCATCGGTCAATATGCGGACCACACGTTTCCAATCTCTCTCTTTCTCCAACATCCGAACCTCCTTCCGCAGCTCCAGGTCAGCATCTGAAAGCTCCATGATTTCGAGCAATCGAAACTCATATGCTTCCAACACTTCTTCACCTGTCAACACCATCAATGCCATCGTGCACCGACAACCACTAGTTTTAGACATGGAGGAGGAAAAGAAGACCTTTGCCTCTGGCCTAGACGTCTTGGAGCCTCGTCCTATCGTCTACTGGGGTGGATTGGAAGAGAGAATGGAGTCGTTTTAAAGAGAAGGAACGATGGGGGGGATAACACGGAAAGCGGAAGCGTAGGACCGGCAAGGGATGTTGAACTCATGAGATTTGGGGTATTTGGGGACACTACGACAGGATCGAGTTCAATTATGACGGCGTTTATATGAACCTCACGGCTTTGAATATATGGGAAGGCTTCTTTAGGGTTATGATGGCGCACGGGAGTCTGATTTTGATGACTGGCTTTCCAGGGGGTTTTGTACTGCACGGTTGTGCCACACGAGAATGCGGCAAGAAATGCGTAGAAACTCAATATTAGCAAAGATTCGTTCTTTCAAAGATTCAAATGTTTGAAGAAGAGGATCAGAATAAAATGCATTTTTGAAAAGCCAGTTCTCGGCAAGTGGGGTCCTGATGGTCCGGCTTCGCAGGCAATTTTGCAGGCAGGAGTGTTCACCGCCGGCTATCGCAACCTGTGACGTGACGAACAGATTCAAATTCTCGAAAATCCAAACAGTTCAGCCCATGATGGTTTCTTGGTGTGATGTGATTATGAGGGCCAACCTCAAGAGCAAATAAAATATGTCTTCCCTAGAGGAGATAGAGCTCGACGCTACGATACACCGAACTTGGCCATCATCTGAGTCGCTCTCAGATTCTCACCAAAATGGTATGACGAGGGCACAAGCTTGGAATCTATATGTTTCACATTTCCTCTCTACATGGAATATCAGGACCTATGTTAGTTCACCAATAGCTCGCATTCCTTGGAGCCTTAGAGCTAATTCTTTCGTAATAGGAATTTGCAGCTGTGAGAGAACTCGTATTCTTATCATCAGCGACCAAGCTGATCATACCAGATTATTTTCACAGCAGCCGCGTATAAAGACACGCTCATAGCTTCCTCAATACGGTAAGCTGTCCTCCCTGGATGTGAATGTTTTATGTCACGTGGTAATGCTCAACTGATGCTGTCTCCTTCAGGGGCATTGTGGGAACTCTCGCATCGATATGTTTTTCTTCCATTGTAGGAAGATGGGTGGACCATGCTCCCCATCGATTGAAGACACTTTCCAGCACAATTTCTGTCAATAGGATCTCCGTCATTAGCGCATCAGTCCTCTGGTTCTTCATCGTTGGGTCCGGAAACGCAACTCAGTCAACCTCTTCGATTACTCAAGATACAATGTTCGGCCTCATTCTGTTTCTAGGAGTTCTTGAGACTCTCAGTGCAAGTGGCAATATGCTTTCAATGGAACGAGATTTCGTGGTCACTGCTGCTGGTCCAGATGGGCAGCCATATGACTTGACTCATCTGAACTCAGTGATGAGGAGAATTGATCTCATTTGCAAGCTTATTGCCCCCATTCTAATTTCAGTCATTGTGTCAGCGACGAGCGTCCAAATCGGCGTGGTCATTGTTGGGGCTATGAGTACTGCAAGCTGGGGAGTTGAATTGTTATGTGCGAAGAGAGTCTGGGATCTGAATCCACGATTAAGAGTCTTGAAAACGATAGAAATTGAGGACTCAACTATCTCGCTTCAAAATCTACCTCCATCTAGCTCTCGTCATAAGATCTCTCAGGCATTACGTCGTTACGGGCAGGATTTCGAAAACTACTTCTCCTCGGAGGTCTGGATTCCTTCAATGTCGCTATCTTTCCTCCATATCTCAGTCCTTACCTACAGCGCCACGTTTATAACCTTCTTACTGAATGCTGGTTTCTCTTTGGATTTGATCACCATTGCACGAGCAGCTGGAAGTATTGTTGAGATTAGCAGTACGGTAGTAACCCCCATCGGTGTCCATTACCTCTCAAAAACCAAGGGTCATGGGCGACTTCGAGGTGCGGGGGCTAGAACGAACGAGGATTCTGAAGATTCAGATGTAGCGCTACTAGAAAGATACCCTGAGCAACAAACAGAAACTGAGGCTGGGCTTGAACGGTTAGGACTCTGGGGGATCTCGTGGCAGTTGCTGAACTTAGTAAGTCATATACCTTGGTGGTCCTCCCGCCCTCGTGCACAGAAACTGATTCTCTTCTTCAGCTACCCGTCGTTTTCGCTCTATGGTCTCTGTCGCCTGAAACCACAACGACTACCTTACCAACAATGATATCCCGGATCCTGGGCCCCATCGCATCTCAACCCCTCCTCGCGTTCACGCTCTTCTTCTTCCTCTCCATCTCCCGTCTCGGCCTCTGGATCTTCGACCTAACAACCCAACAACTGACCCAGACCATGAACCCGGCCTCCCAACGCTCCTCTTTCGCCGGAGTGGAATACAGCTTCGTGTCGCTCTTCGGGTTGGCACAACACATTGTTGCCATTGTGCTGCATAGGCCGGAACAGTTCAAATGGATCGCATTGATGAGCTTGGGCGCTACGGCCATAAGTACGGTGGCTTACGCAGGCTGGGTTTGGAAGATGAGAGGCCATCTTGTCCATTGGGAACGTATTGGAAAGGGGTGTGAATGTGTGAAAGTCAGACTTAGACATGTGAGATGAGGTGTAGGTTCCCTTTTAGATCCTAAAGGGGTCAAGGAAAACCCCTATATTACGTAAAGAGAACCACTATAGGATTTTTCTCAAGTCTTGCCTTGCGTTTGACAAGTAGTTTCGCTATGATGATTGGTTCAAGCTTCTTGTGAGCCAACCCTATCCCTAATGCCCCACCCAAGTCGGGATTTCTTTCCCCTGCCTGTTCAATCCTGTTTGATTGTTGCAATGCTTGTCATAAGACTTTTTTTTGCCTCGTTATAGCTCATGACTTTGTCTTCTCTTACTTCTTTGGACAAGGTGAGTAGTTTGCAGAGTGCGACGCCGCGTCTTTGTAACATACAAACAGCACAGTCATCATGACTCTGCTAATTCTTCACTTTTAGCAAGGCAGTGAATTTAACTCAGATACCTAGAAAGAAGTATCACCGCTTGTGGATGCATGTAGCGTGGTAACTGATTTAGAATCACTGCTCAGCTCTGTTTCTGCACCTTACCTTTGAATTGAAGTATATAAATCATCGAGTACTGTTCTCAGATTACTCCTCAAGTCAAGCGCAAGAAGTAGGTAGAAGTGGCTGTATTCACCCTGGACTGTCCTCCTGGCACAAAGAGCAAACTCACTTGCAAGTTGAAATGTGTCATAGGAATCGCTCATCGCCCTTGTGAATCAACATTGGTCTCCCATTCATTTGTTTGGAATCACTAGGAAGGGTTATTGTACCTCTTGTAAGTCATACCCAGCAGTGCTACAAAGGCAGCAAACCACTGGGTTTTTAGTATAATTCTTTTTCTAAAGCATACTCTCGAGCATTTCATTGTACTAGTCCTGGCTTCACCTTCCTCAAGCATCCTTCCGAGGTTGGACCACCATCTAGAATTCAATCCAATCCAATTCATTTGGGCTCCATGGCTACGTCAACAGCTAATACAATTCCTGCTCCCTACGTAGACCGCTCGATAACAATTGATTGGAACGGTAAACCACTTACTTGGCGTCCTCGCGACCAACTTCCGCCGCCTCCACAATCGATATCAAACCTTCCAACTCCCGCAACAAAACAAAAGAAGAGAGATCGAATACGAAAGCTTGTTCGGAAAATCATGGAAAAAATGCATATAAGAAGTCCTCAACGCGGCACAAAAGTGGTAGTCACCGGGGGCACTCCGCCGAAGAGCCCGTCTTTTTTCTCGAACTGGATGTCTGGGGCTTCTGCTAACGGTAAGAGCCCGCCACATAGAGATTTCTCGCGAGAAAGCACATACGCCAGCCAGGAAGCAAAGAAAGGAGGAGCTCCGCATTCTTATACGTTTGGCTGTCGGGGCTGCACTGGGCCAGGAGCCAGACATGACCATGGAATATGCACCCGGTCATCGAATGTAGGTGAATCTCCAGTGGCCAAGGTTGACTCTTCTGTTGCGTTTCTCAAGGGCAGAAATGCTTCAACCACAGCTTTAAGTCCTCTTGATGGCCCCAAGTCTCAGAGAGCGCAAGCTCTGCTTACCCGCTCAGAGCAAGCGATTTCTGGGCGGCCATTCATAGGTCCGCTGGAGTTCGAGGAGAGACCGCAATCCTCACCAATCGTGGGCTCCAGCAATGTCGAAAAGCCCAAACACGTGGACATCGTTGAGGAGGACCTTGAGGCATCGCTGGTAAATATCACTGTCCAAGACAGCTCAATTTTCTCACAAGAACAGACAAAAGTCCGGGCATCAGGAACCCCTCCAAAAAGCGGCAAAGTCGACGCCTCACGATCCCGACGAAGGTTCTCACCTAGTGTCGATAGAATCTCCGAAAAGAGTAACGAGTCTGCTGAACCGGAAGACCTACCGTACAATACACCGTTTCGAACCTCCAGTAAGAGACAAGAGGGTGTCTTTGACCCACAGAGTTCACCAACTACAGGATATATCTGCCCGCCCAACTCAAGGTTAAACTCCCCTGAAAGTCTGGAAGCGCAGCGACACCCAGACATGATCCCAGGAGCAAGTTCGGTCAGGGACATCGACGTTGTCGATTTTGCTCTTCCTGGCCCGGTGCATCCTCAAACAATCCCAGAATCAAGTACACCCCAAGCTTCTGAGCTACGTGAGCAGATAGACTCATGTTTTATGAGTTTGTGTTCGTACCCGCCGAGCCCTGAGGCATCAAACGAGCTACCAATTTCAGCTTTGGCTGAACCTACGGCAAACTCGCACTCTTTTGAGGATATTGGTGGATACTTTAAGAATCATCGGAATCTAAGTCTGGAGTCAGTGGACTCTCGTTATACCGGCAATGCGCCCAACTCTCTTCTGGTCGAGAAGTCATTGGATATGGGAAGTTCTCTCCCAGAACTGGATTCTTACGAAGTCAGTAAATCTGGCAAGCTGTCAGCGACTGTTCAGTATGATTCGGATGACGACGGGGGGCCTTCGCTTCCGGGGTCTTTTACAATGGCTTCTCCGTCGAGAATCAGAGCAGAACTCTTACAGTGGGAGTTAGCTAAGAAAAATGGGCTTATGGGAAGAAACCAGTCTTTCGAGGACATCGATGAAATAATGGCGAGGCCAGAAACTCCTGTAGAGCAGTCCCTGCCAATACCCATTCCAGGACCTCGTACATTCCCAAAATCCCAAGACCCACTGACATCTTGGGATCTCTTCTCAGCGACGCCACCAATGCCAGGTTCATGGCCCTCACCATCACCCTCACCGACTCTTACCACCCCACCACCGCCGCCCAACTCTCCCTCATCTTTATCGGACAGTTGGCAAGAACTACCCCTCTTATCGTTTGAACCCTCTTCATCAGTCCACCTCCGCGGGGGAGGTGGCAGCAGTGCCATCGGCCTCTTCCACGCAAAGAACTACGTGCCCGATATCGAGAACGGGAAAAGGCTGCTGGACAAGAAGATAAGCGGCTATGACAGCTACTTCGCTTTGGGATGGGGCAAAGGTATGACGCACCGGGAATTTAGCATCATGATGAAGAAGAGAGCTGACCGGGAAAAGGAGATTGAGAAAGAGGAGCGAGAAAAAGCCGAAGCGGAGAAGAAGAGGAAAGCAGAGGAAGGGGAGGGTGCTTTCGTGGGAGTGGTTAATAAGGTGAAGGGGATTTTCGGGAAGAAGGGAAAGAAGGAGCCTGTGCCTGAGAATGCACCTGGGGGTGTTGGTGCTGCAGTCTGAATCTACAAGTGCGAATATATCTTGGTTTTATACTCGCCGGTCATTATTATCGAAAAGCTTTGCTGGGTATGATAGACATAAAATAGACAGGCTGCAGTTTATTGGGCTTTGGAGATGGATTTCACTCGTAGGTGTGGCGCGAGAATTAGCAACGAATATCATATCACGTTTAATCATCTCCTGTCCTCGAGCTCAATCAGACTGCAAGACAAGAATTTGGATTGGTAATATCTCACAGGTTTAGGTACTCATATTCAGGGGGATGAGCAGTGCAGTACAGTACGGAGTACCGCTGACTCAGAATAAGCGGTGAGGTACGACACGTATATGCATGCGAAGAAATCAGAATTTTGACAGCTGTGCACCGAGTGCTTGTACAGAGTTGGGAGTACTGCGCATTTAACAATGAGTCCTATGTGTACAGAGAGCCAGGACCGTCGCTGCCCAAATACTTCGTATAAAATCAATCAACTTGGCTCTCTCGCTGACTCCCCTGAAAGCCCCCTGCCAGTCTCGGCTAAACAGGTACCTCCCCTCCCTCCGTACGATAAGAAGGTTCGTTGCCGTGTCCACTATCAGATGTAAATACGAGTATGGCTTGCATACTCCATTGAAGCTGCAGGTGCGCCCACGAATTATCGTCTTCCACACACCACCATCAAGCAGAAAGACGCACGAATAATTCATACACACTTCTACTTCTACTTCCCCCAGATCCGATCCGAAAGATTTAGGTCGAGTGTTCATGCAACGCTAATCGCGGTTTAGTGCATCCCCCGAGCAAGGTCGTGGTCGTGGCAAGCAGATTCTGAGGAGGTTGGGCGGGAGGCTGGTAAAGACGCATTAATCTCAACCACCCTCTTTTAAGTGCACCACAGTTCCATTTTCCCCTCCATTCCTCATACACATACACACCACACACACATTCCGAAGAACCTTTTATTTGCTATTTTTCTAACTCGCGTGTTTGTCGCAATTGATCGTTGTTGTTGGCAATAGGGTTTCCGAATACACTCGTTTGTTTGAAGCTGCGAATTGTTGGTGGTAGCGGGGTTCATCAGCTTCTTCACCGCTGCGGTACCAGAAAAACAACCTCCACGTCGCCGAAAATCTCTCAATTCGAATTCGGCATCCGTGACCGGCACAATGCGGTTTTCTCAAGCACCTTCGACTCTCCTCTCACTTCTCCTCGTCGCCTTATCGAATATCGACACCGCTCAAGCATGGCCGTTGTTAGGAGAGCTAGACTTCTCCTTCTTGCAAGGTAGAGATACTTGCGCTTCTTACTGCGGCGCCGAGAGTCAATTCTGCTGTACAGCAGGACAAGCTTGTACCACAAATCAACAAAACGTCGCTGCCTGTGTAGCTGCCACAAGCGTTGCGGTAGCAACAGGTGCTGGTGGAGTTCCACTCTACACTACGACCTGGACCGAAACCGACCTTCTCACGAAGACAAGTACGGCATACAGCTATCCTGCTACATCAGCGGCTACAGTTGTAGCTCCTGCACCAACCGCAGCTATATGCACCACCAGCCTAGGGCAGACCTCATGTGGCAGTCTCTGTTGTGCAGAAGGCCAGGTATGCGCGGCTGCGAATTCGTGTTCAGCCTATGCCTCTAGCTGGACATATTTCCAAACTACCTCAGAAGCAGCCAGTTCTTCCTACTCGGCACCTCTACGACCAACCAGTGCTGGGGTCTCGACAGCGACATCGGTTGTATCTGCCACCACCACTCAGCCATTCATAAACCCAGCCACCGCCAGCGGAAGCTCACTTCCCATCACTTCGAGCAGCAGCAGCAATGGTCTGAGTCCAGGAGCAATTGCAGGAATCGTCATTGGTACCATTGCGGGTATCATTCTCCTGATCCTCATCTGCTTCTGCTGCATCGTGAGAGCCGGATTTTCAGGACTCCTCGCACTCTTTGGCCTCGGAAAGAGTCGACGGAGATCCACCGAGAGGATAGAAACAGTGGAGCGGTACTCGAGACATGGAAGCGGAACGGCTTCAAGGAGAGATGCACATACTGGCTGGTTCGGCATGGGAGGCAGAGCGAAGCCCGCCAGTAGCAGAATTACCTCTGAAAAGAAGAAGAAATCAGGCGGCTTTGGTGGTATGGGGGCTGTCGGTGCAGGATTGCTCGGTCTGGCCGTGGTCTTGGGATTGAAGAGGAAGCATGACAAGAAGACGACGCAATCGCACGCAGCGTCGGATGTGAGTAGCTCGTATTATACGGATACCACCTTCACAGGGACTAGCGCAAGTAAGTAAAAGCTGCTCCAAACAATCAGGGACTCGATACTAACAAGTCTATAGGCAGCGCAAGTTCAGACCGAAGAACGAGAGATACAAGGCACAGTCGACCTTCCGGGAGGGGGCGCTAGTAGTGTGCATTTCGACATGAAATAATTTGATATTTTGCTTTGCATGGGCGGTAGCGATGTTTAGGAGTTTGGGGGATTGGAAAATAAGGAGGATATTCCGTATAGAGGTTGGATGCCGATATACCAAAGTTTGTAAACGAAGAGATGATTTTGGGAGGGAGAATGATGAGATGCGAAATGTGGATATGTACTTATAGCTTGCATAGGGGATGTAATTACTCATCTGGAATGCAGAATACCATGGCAACTAAACGCATTCTTATAGGAGGTTGGTGACTGTGATGCACTTGCCAGCCAATCGTACAGCTTTTGTCAAAAGACTGCATTCAGAGCGATTCGTAAACTATGACGTCGTGAGCTGCCATGCGCTGTGGTGAGATTGATTTCGTTGACTAGGTATTTAAAAGGTAGCAGAATTCAATTACTGCATTTCGGACTCAAGCGCTCCAATGCATGCATGCGTGGGACAAAGTTGTTTTGCAAGATTTTCATTCTGGTCCTCTCGCTAGGTAACATGCAAAGCAACCTTTATGCTCCCCCAGAGACGTCAGGAAAAGAAAACAATCGTTGCTCGATCCGCTCATGCTTCCTCAATGTTACCCTTCTCCGAAACATACAGACCGTCCAAGAACTACACGGGAAAAAGGAGATCAGCATTTATTCCCATACACCTCACAGCGCCGGGGAAATCTAATTCTTACCTTCCGGATATCCTTGTTTCGCACTCTGCAGATTTGTTGGATGTCGGCGGCGCTCTGTGAAACACCCTCGAGCGAGTTACCGTACAACTGCAGCTCGTCCTTCTGGTTCTTTGATGCCTCGACATCAACACCTGGTTGCATGATGACTCTTCGGACAATCTTCTCGCCAATGAAGTTTCTATAGCACTTCCCGTCAGCATTTCGCCCTCATTTCTCATTCACCTTTCGTGCCCATGCCAACCCCCATTCCGTTCCAACCCCAACTCTCCAGGAGATTTTGTATAGTGTAGTATAGTATAGACGTACCGGATCTCAACCTCAAACAGACCAGTCTCGCCGTTCTTCTCCACGTTGACGTTGATGGGGAAATGTGCGTAGACGTATCTCATCTTGTACTTGAAGCCCTTCGTGACACCGATGATCAAGTTGTTGATCAGGGTGCGGACTGTGCGGAGGGTGGCGACGTTCTTTCGGGCACCGTGGTGCAGCTCGATGTTGATGACATCCTTCTTTGGGTGCGAGAAGTTGACGGCCAGATGGTTGAGGTTCTTGGTGAGCTTGCCTGTTAAGTAAATTCCTCTCCGTCAGCCCCTCTTCCTCCCGTTTTCATTCAGCTTCATTCAAAAGGTTGTTCCATACCTCGTGGTCCTTCGACGGTGACAAGTCTGGACTTGATGGTGACCTTGACTATTGCGCAAAAGCTGGTCAGCAATTATTCTCCTGTTGCATATTCCCATTCCATTCCTGCTTTCCCCTTCCCATGCGCGCCCCGGTTCCTGCGCTCTGTCTCTGCCTCCAAGTTTCAACGGGGGAGCAATTGTACTCACCACCCTCGGGGACGGTCAAGGTCTCGTTGGAATGAATGTATTTCATTTTGGACCTTCCGTTTGTCGTAGATGGCGAGGGGAAGAAGGTGTTTTAATCGGTTGTCGCGCTGGTCATATTTTTGGAGATGTGAAATTTCACCTGTGTGGGCTCTTAGCGATTGAGGACTAAGCCGAATGTAGTAAGGTGTGATGTTGGGTCCACTTCAACTTTCAACTTCGAGTTTGAGCTTCAACCATTCTTACTCCACTCCGTCCGTACAGTGTGTTGCCGCCTTCCCTAGGAAAGGACCGCCTAATTATAACCTCTTGGACAACAAAAGCAGCGCTTATTCTCTTCAAATGTAATGTCACACGCAACCTAGGATATATGTTATAAATTGGTGCTGCTTTTCCTGTCCATCACCGCGGCGAAGCTTCGTCTTTTTACGGAGTATGGTGGTGGCCGTAAACACTGTAGAAGTTGATCTTGAATGGAACTTTCTGGTTCTTTTGATATGTCATTCAACAATATTGATGGGATGGTCATTCCTCTTTGTCTCTGAGACATTCTACTGGAATCGTGGTTCTTCTGAAGCTTGAAATATATTGTATTGCCTATCGCCAACGCGTTTCTCGGACTAGCTCACATTTCCACTTAGCAGAACCTGTCAGGGCTAATCTCAATACACATCTGAATCACGGCATTGTATCCTTCTTCATATGAATCTCAGAGATGGGACCGGAAGATCTAGGGTTGAATTGGCATTCATGGATATCCGCTATTTGGGTCCTTCAAGCAAAACTTTTCCACATACCCCTCAAAAGTATTTTCCGAGCAACAACCCTACGCCTGTGTAACCTACCAATTGATACTCAAATGCCCCTCTCGGCATAGCTCTTAATCATACCCTCCAAGGATGGCTCATATTCCACCAGAGAAACTTTGCCAGTCGCCTCGTCGAGGACGGTGTTTGCCTGGACAAACACCTTTCTTGGCTGCTTATTCCTAAGAACCTCATTTCTAATCTTCTCGCCCCAGAATTCAGGTTCTACGTGCGTCATATCATTGTAGAACTTAGTACCCGTCTCCACATCAGCAGTCGACTTGTAGATATGCAACTTCTGAAGATAAGCTTCAACTGCCTTGCGTCCAGCGGTTGTGATCTTGCTGCGATCAAGCTTGATTGTCAAGTCTGAGAGATCGTCGTTCTTGTAATCCAGTTTGCAGAATGGTTCTGACGATTCCAAAAAGCACTTTAGGATACTGAAGCGTGCTTGGGAATGTGCTTGACCCCATTTGCGGCTTTTTGGGTCCCACATTTCCAAAGATGCGATGCCTGCTCGGGCCATGGACAGGTATGCAGCGTAAAGGACGTCTCCAGCCTCTCCGTCCATGTTAAATGACCCATCTCCGAACCCGAATATCTTCAAAATCTCGAAATCACAACTCAACGCCATGGCAACGCACTCAGCTCTGCATTCCTCATAACTAGAAGCAATAGTTCCGAACACAGAGCCCCAAGTTTGGCCCAGTTTGTACCAGGTAGTCACTGGCTTGTTGGTGACAGGACTTATTGGAGGGGACGCTAGATCAAAGTTGTATTGTCCTGCGGACGTTTCCTGAAGAAGTTTGCCAGTCCCGTGGCCGAGAAGCTCGTGAATGCCAACCTGCACTTCGAAAGCAGCATCGCGATACTTTTGGTAAATTGGGAGATCTGCATCAGCGATGAAGGGGATCTTCTCATTTGGAGCCTTGGCACTGAGGACGTTTCCCAGAGATACATTCTTAAACCCCTCAGATTGCCGAATATCGTCGTAATTTGGCTATGTGTGGTTAGTTTCAAGTGGTACGAGGTGGTTTATAAAGCTTACAATATTGATTCCGGCAGGGATACCGGAGCCTGCGAATGACAAAACCTCCAAGCTGGTAAAATCAGGGCTCAAGAACTTATCTTTCTCGAAGTCCGTAGACCATGGAAGCTTTGGAATCATACTTTCGGCAGCATCAACGAGCGATCCAAACGCGCGGGTACGCTCGAGATTGACCATAGCGGCGAAGCCTGCGAGCAAGTTAAAAATCAATACTAATTGATACCCAAATTCGGAACATTATACCTTCCCATTCGCCCTTCACACCTTGCGGATCCCTATATGTCTCAACGAAGCCGATATTTGACTCCACCATTGGCCCCTTATCACGGATCCAGTATCTTTGGGCGTCCTTGAACGCCTTGAGGGAGCCGGTTTGAAAACTCTCTGCATACGCCAATTGCATTTTGTTTTGATTGTCGTTTTCGGCGTTTTCGGCGGCCTTCGTGTGGTAGCCTGCGATAATACCCATCTCCTTAGAGTGGTCGCCATACACTAACTTCAACTTATGACCGTTCAATGAACCACTGTCAATCTCGAATTCGGTCTTTTTTCCAATATCACCACCCTCTGGTGGGATTTCTGTAACTGCAGATGCAATCAGTAGGTCAAAGTTGCCACCGGGGTTTTTTCTAAGTCGAGTGTTTTCCTGTGAGGTTTTAGCAAGGTCATATACATATAGTCGCCAGTAGAGGACCCCATTCACAAACCGGAAGGAGTCCCTTCTTCTCTAAGAACTCAGAAACAGCATTGATATCCGCCTTTGTAATGCCCTTAGAATCGGGATAGTACTGCAATGGGTCGAGTCGTTAGTATCGATGATTGAAGGAGTGGATCTTAGGATATGTGAGACATTCTCAGGCATCCACTAACCGTTGTCATATGCCCTTCATCTGGAAATCCTAGGTGCATAATTCCCGAGTTATCACTACTGAAAATTGAACCATGCGTAGCCTTGTAGTGTTCAGTTGCCTTTGGAGAAACTGCGGCCAATGCATCGAACACCTTCTCTTCACATCTGGGCACAAACTTGGAATCTCCGAAGCCCTTGTAATTGCCACAGTTGCCCAAGAATTGGGTAGCATATTGCAAGAAGAACTGCAAGTCTTCATCGCTAATACCGGCTTTCTGTTGAATAGCTTTCCAGTCGCCATTCGAGGACGTGTAGAGCTCGATTATGAAGTCAAAGATGCTTTCAGATTCCGGGGATACCTGGCGGAGAGTGATACGAGTACCAGTAAAGGCAGCCCTGTATGGCATCAATTAGTTACTGGAAGACGTCTGACAGTATGGGGCATTCAACCTGCTGATAAAGTGGGCATAGCGAGCCTGTTTATCTGACAAAGCCTCAAAATGAGGTTTGATCTCTAGGAGAACTGCACTCGGAGGTGAGTCCGCAAGGAAATTCTTAAGCTCTGCTGCGTTCATTGTGAGATGTCTTTGGATAGTTGAGAGTCGATTTAGGGAAGTTGGTGAGGTTGTCATGACACGTCGAAGGAGGGGGGATTGACTGGGCAGGCGGCGTGCATTTGTTGACCGCCCCGCGAGGCTGAGAAGGCGGGGTCTCGCGGCTGTCCAATGAGATGACAATACATTTGTACTGGGTCTTAGCCTCCATAGTGACATTGCAGGGGAGTTTAGAAGTTGATAGAGAACTGTTTCTTTTTGTCTCTAACTTATATCCATTGGCTATATTACACGGACCACATAGTATGCCTAATCCAATTTTACTAAATTACTGGGGGGAACGTCTTTGGCTTGCTTTGAATGTCTCATTCAAGATAAGTAATTCGGGATAGGGTACCGCTAGCTCTTGTTAGATCCATCCTTGCAGCATTCATTAATTGGTTGGTACTTGTAGCCATATCAAGCAGGTCTTCTAGCTTCGAAGTCAAAACACTAGTCATAGCATAGCCAAAGCAACTCTGGGTATTATTTACCAATGCAGAGGCACGACGGACTTTAGTAGTGTCAATTGAACCAAAGGTCAAAGCAGAAGTATTCCCAGATCCATCCTTGCATTCTCATTGTAGGCATTGGCATAGGCGCGTGAAGAAGATATACCTACTAGTACTGGACGCATTTCCGTTCGCTGTAAGCCTTTAGGTAGACTTGAATAGACCTGAATCCCCGAATGCTATACAAGGCCCGCCTCAAGGAAGAGCAATTGATCTAGCCGCTTTTCAGTTGCTCAACCATGCTGTAAGGTCCAATCATTAGAGATTCCATAACTGCTGTATCAGTAGGCTCCACGTTTAGTTTCCACAATTTCAGACTAAAAACCGACTAATGTTTTGCTTTGTGATGTATTCGTTATTGCAAATCTGATTACAAAGCGCCGCAGCAATTGTGACCAATATCCCCAAGGTCAAAATTGCCGATTGTGTCCCACATCCACTGTTCTGCGCCCCAAATAACTATCCATCTACCAAACCATTTCATGTGGCCTGTCACCCTTGCGAAGGCTGAAAGAGCTGGCGAGGTAACTGGCGAGAACGGGTGTCTTCTTGATGGTTGACAGGAGTGCCTTATCAACGGCCTTTTGGTCGGCGGCACGGCTGGACGATGGCTTCTTCTTCTATCCAATTGTCAATTATGGTCCGTCAAATCCTTCGTTCAAATCTCTTACCTCTGGCTTCTCTCCTTGCTGGAAGAATGCCTCCTCACCCTTCTTCTTCTCTGCCTTGTCTGCTGTAAAGTACTTGTCCCCCGAGATCTCATCAAGCTTCTTCTGCTCAATACCGGCGATATCGACCTTTTGGGAAGTGGCGATAACGTAACGAGCGTTGACTCTGCGGAGGGGAACACCGTTGATCTTGAAAGGGCCAGTAACGAGGAGAACACCTTGTGGGAGGTTCTTCAAGAGGATGACGCGCTTGCCACGGAAACGGCCAGCGAGAAGAATGAGGACAGCACCGGGAGTGAGAGTTGATCGAGGAGTAGAAGCACGAATGGTTTTTCGGACCTGGATGCGCCATTAGTTGTTGCCCTTGATGTATTGAATGATGCAGCTATTGCTTCCAGAGCTGGAAGCATTCGGGGATCACGCAGTCCAGAATCAATCTGCGCCACGATACAGCCAGCAATTGCGTCGTGCCAGCCAAGCGCGAAGGCTCAAGAGATAAATAAATATAACACACCTTCTTGGGGGTAACTTCATCCTCCGCAGGGTACCACTTCTTGGCCTTCTGCGAGTGGTGAGGAACCTCTCTCGTCGACTTGCCGAAGGTCTTCTTTTGTGTAGTTGTAGTTGTCGACATCTTGACGAGAACCGAGTCGGTGGTTGTTGGGCGGTTCGGATTGTGTCGAAATTGTCGTGAGTCTTTGGAATGCTCCTGGATTATTTCAAAATCAACTCAGTGTGGGATTTGGGACCCACTTGCGCAGTAGGATCTAGCCATTCAGACCCTTTCGCGAATGCATTACCTAAGGTAGGTTCGGTCTTGCCTGACGTATCAGGCGGCCGACGCTTAGCTTGATATGTCACTAGCTCCCGTCGCGACTTCCTGGAAGCTTCATGTCCAGGCGTCCAAGAGCTTTCGTAAGTACGAAGGGAAGGTAAACTTTCTACATTTCAACCATCCACAACCACCCATCATGTCTGTTTCACCCATAATCACGTTCAAGGCAGGAAAATGTGAACTCGACGTATGTATTTCTCAAATCCCCTAATCTGCCGTCCTCTTCTTTACTTACTGTACCTACCTAAACAGACAAGCAGCAAGCCTTACAAAGTCACCCCAGATCCTACACCTGGATACATCTACCTCTACTCCGAAGATGGTACGTGGCTTCTAAGTTTGAATTAAGCGTTCGCTGACATCTTGGGAGAACTGATCCACTTCTGCTGGCGTGAACGAAGCAAACCCATCACTGAAGAACCCGAGCTTAACCTGCTGATGTTCCCGAGCGATGGGCATTTCGAGCCTTATGAATACAAGACCTCCGATCAGCCCACATCAAAGACGAACGGCCGTATCTTTGCACTCAAGTTCTCTTCTTCCTCCCAAAGACATCTGTTCTGGCTGCAATCGAAAGCCCAAGGCCGCAATGCCGATGCTAGTTGGTTCAGTCCACGGGACTTGAAGATTGGCCAGATCGTCGACACGTTACTACAAGGCGAGGATATCAATGTGGAAGGTGAGATTGCTCAGGTCCGAGGCGGCAACAGTGGAGATGACGACGGGGATGAGACAATGGAAGATGTTGAAGGCCACGGAGATGCATCGGAACACCAACGCGGGGGCAGTGGCGGCGCTGGACCTGATGCTACTGGTGGAGACATCAGAGAGGAAGGCTCAGGCGCGAGGGAAGGTGGGGCTGATGGTGGACGAGCGTAGGTCACCCTTTCACAGCCCAGCTTGAGTATCTGCCTTAAGGCGTTCGAGAAAAATGAGAGACGAGCCCATGTACTTCTAGATGACCTCAATGAACACCACGTTGCTGGCATATACGAGACCAATGCTGCACCCTGGGTGGGCGATTGGAGAGCCTTTGATGGGCTTGGCAAGGTCATAGTTGGAATTATCCACAGCGGTAGAGTCTTTCACCTTGACCTGGCCAAGTTTATGAAGCCCCTTGTGACCTCATTTACCACCCAGGGTGGAGCACGATCTTATATGTCGAACAACACGACATTCCGAGGTCCTTGTGTGGGATCTTTGGACTGCAGCTAACGTGTGACAGTGCAAGCTCAGGGCCACAAGATGCCGCTACGGTTGTCCAAAACTTCCTTAATTCCCTCAAGGGTGGAGTGCCTCAACAGCAAGCGCAGGGTCAGGTTTACACAACGTTGCCGGATCTACTACCATCATCTACAACTATCCCAGCCATTGACTCGGCTTCCCCTGCCCAAATCGACAATCTCCTGAATTATTTGCCTCCAACAATTCTCCTGATCGCACAAGAATCGGCTGCATCGATAGATGGGATGGTTGAACCAAACGCAGCGACCGCGACTGCCGCGATGGAAGCTCTCAGCTTAGACCAGAAGAAATCCATATTGAAGCGTGTCTTGAGAAGTCCACAGTTTCACCAAAGCTTGGGAAGCCTCACTATGGCAATTCGAGATGGAGGTCTACCAAGTATTGCAGAAGCCCTAGGAGTTGGATTACAGAATGGAGGATTGGTTAAGGGTGGTAGCGTGCCTCTTGGCGGAGGAGATGCTGTTGAGGCATTCGTTGAGGGTGTGAAGAAGACAGTGGAGCAAAACAAATAATGCAGTGTAAATCCAAGGGCTTCATTCAAACTTCTATGGAAGGCATGTATCTGAAATAGAGAGTTTCTAAAAACGTAATACGAGCTATATAATGCCATATAATATATAACAAGTTGGCTGGAATACCGTAAGGGAACAGGTAGGACAACAAGTACTTCATATGTTTCACTGAACGGCCTTACACGTTGTGACGGGACTCGACTTCGAAATGGAAGGCAAGGCTCTGTCGGGTCAAGGCGTTCGCTAAAATGGCTTTAAATTCCAAACCACTTCAGTGAACAAGCGGTACTAGGTATCCTTCACCAATCAATATGCGCTTGCTTTGGCGGCACCCGCCTCTATGCATTGCTAACCAGTTGGGTATCACTATTTATAATTGGGGCATGAGCAATGAGCAAGTTGTTCTTGGCCGTCGCGAGCCTAACGCGTTGTTCTTTCATTTCGCGCTAGTCTTCCTATTGTCCCCCTTTCTCAATAGGAAACCCTCAATGTGACCACGCTAAATTGTACGGATGAAAAGACAATAGGACGGAGACCTTAAGTTGATATTTTGCATTTCGTATTGTATTATTTTCTTCTCTACTCTTGATTATTAAAAGCTTTTCTCTCTTCCATTATCCCCCCCCCAGACGCTCACCTTCAATACAAGCCTTCAGTCAAGGGTTTCATTATACTACAAGGCAATACATTTTTATAATACCATTTACCCATTCACTTGTTAATATTGAAACCCGGGAAGTATATATACTTCCTTCGATTCTCTTGCAAGCTCAAGATCTTCCAAACCCTCAACACCACCTTTCCGAAGTGGAGGAAGTCCTCTCATTGCCAAAGTAAATTCACCTCACGCCCGTGGCATCGCCATCAAAAAGCATTAAAACCCTCCCCATCGAGCTTTGAGAGCCATAAAGCGTCACATCTTCCAACCACGGCCAGCAAAGCCATAACTCCACCACGAACCTACTACGCAGCGCAGCCACTACTAACCATGTCTCTCGGCCTCAACATCCACAACACGCGCGTCGACTCCTCGGACGACGAAGACGAAGTCGAAGAAGCGCCCCGCCTCTCCGAAATCCATATCATGATCAACACCCCGCTCATGATAACCGGCGACGGCAACACGGTCTCCGTCGACGTCGCGCTCAACGCAGCGAAAGTCTCCGCGGCCGTCGTGTCAGCGCTGAAGCAAATGAGCAGTACTGGGGGCGGCGTGCCGATGATTGATGGCGATGGAAAGCCGCGCCCGGTCACGATGGAAATTACGGCTGAGATCAAGGTCGAGGGCTCGAATAATGTGGTTGGTGATAAGGCGGTTTTGAGCCAGACCGTGGTTGCCGGCTCGGCCTTTCAGAAAGGGAGGGAGGAGGAGGAGGAGGAGGAG
>QGMG01000189.1:0-45505 GCA_007825325.1 Lachnellula cervina | reverse complement strand
GGCCTTCGGCACCATCGGCCACACGGGCGGCGAGATCATGGCCCAGCAGATGCAGATGGCCAGCAATCTGGAGATGGACAAGCCGCAGGAGATGAAGCCCGCGGACGACGACAAGTTCCGCTTCTACTGGGTGCGCGAGCTGGATAATACCTGGTCTCAGAGGAACCGCTTGACCATTGATAGTGGGGATATTGGGGATGTTAGGTGGTATGCTAAGGATGGGACGTTCTATGCGGTTAGGTTGCCGATGTCTTAGGATTGAATGGATGGATGGATGGATGAAATGGTTGCGTGGGTCATCTTTATTAAAAAACTTGCATTCATTCTCTTTCTTTCGCCCCGACCGGCCTTTACTAATGACTCATACTTGTCTTAGGAATTTGGCGGATATTGCTAAGCAGGAGAACTGAATACTAGCATACCGTCTCGGAGTCTCGCTACGAGGGACTCTTACATGGAATCAGACTCTATCACTTTTACGCATCTAGCGGACGGTCGTTCTGAAAATATTTCAGGGGATGGCTTTCCAGGATTTAGCATTGGCATGGGAGGTTGATGGCATTGATGTGACGCTTCAGGACGCACGCGATAACTTTCCACTCGTTTATTTGTACTTGCGGCTGGGAAACGGATGCATCGTAGTTTGCAATTAGGCCCCTCGTCGGAGGCGTGAGGGCTCATGAAAGTACCAATGAGATGCACCTACAATTTTTGAGCGTGGCTGAACTTGTGTTGACTTATATGAACCTCGCTCGTTCTTCATTCGTTTGTGGAACTCTGTGAATTTCCAGTCGTGCAGAGAGAGTCAAGACTGTACTGTACGAAGGCAGAATACAGGAGCCGTAAAAGGAACTCAAACGCTGATATTCAACACCAGGACACTGACCTCGAGCCCCTTCAACCCGCTTTTCGTTAATTTACCATCCTCAATAGCCCAACTCGAATCCCCATACAGCACCTGCTCCACAGCATCAACACTGACAGGCAACTCGATACTCACCACCGCACCCTGATCCGCATACTGCCCACTCGCAACCCCAACCAACATCTTCCCGTCCAAAACCCACGCACTAGCATCCACCAACGCCTCGCCCTGAACCTGCAACCCCTGCACCACGTGCGTCCCGAACAAGAATTTCTTTACAGCTTCCGCCTGGAAGACCTGGCCCAGAGCCCCAGCCCCGATATCGATATCGTCTGTGGACGGGTATATCCAATACGTGATCCCCTTCGCGCCATGGTTCACACTCAGCATCATCATATTCTCCACCTCCTGCACACTAGGGATGCTCGCCCAATAATCCTGCTCCCCAAACGCCTGCAGCACGCTCCACGTCAGCTTCCTCGCTACAACACCCGGCCCCAGATTCCCCTGATACCGCGCAAAGTCATCGAGGCGATCCGAAACATCTGACAGTTCGCCTATGCAGTTATCGCACCCGCAGTCGCCGTACGTGGTATTGCAGGCTGTGTGCCAGGGAATGGACCACGTGGCGTTTATAGCGACCGGGTACGCGTCCTCGAAGATAACATCCCCGCCCGCCGCGTATTCCTCGTAGTAGAAGTCCTGGCAGTTGAGAACCAGGGAGACGGGGTGGTACGGATCTAGTTCCTTCAACTGGTCGTAAGCTACTTTCGTGGAGTTCAAGGGGTAGGACCAGCCGTCTGGTTCGTCGGCTGTGTACCACATGAGGAGACTGCTTCTGTTTTGCCAGAGCGCTACTTGCTCGGATATGCGCGTGTGGTTTTGGAAGGCGAAGCGCATGTCGTAGATGTTGAAGAGGTTCAGGGTGTCCATTAGGTCCCAGTAGGTGGCTAGTGTTGGCGTGGGGTAGGATTGTGATGGGAGGCCGCCATCGGGGACGATGTTGATGGTGTTGTAGCCTTGCGCGACGTATGTTTCGAGGGGGGTGTAGGTGATGTTGTCGGGTATCACTTGGCCCCCGCCTGCGTAGCCTCCATTCGGGAAGATACTACGTTTGAGATTTATAGTCAGTGTTGAAACTTAATGATTAACAATGGCACGGAAATAACCAATCAATTTGAATACATAAGTTTTCCAATTTCGCCAGTAGGACATAAACCACCCGACTTACCTGTACCATCCGGAATAGGAATTATTCGCATTTTGGACGTAAAGACCACCAAAAAGGTTGTCGATTTTCACAGCACTGCCATAGGTACGTGAGGGTAGAATGTATAATTGAGTACTACCGGTATATATCTGCTGACCATCTGGAGAAGTTCCGTAAATGGAAATCTCGTAAGGTTGGAACCGCGGAGAGAACGACGAGAATGAAAACCCGAACAAGTTCCCAGTCGAGTTGACGGGAGCTGAATTTGACACAAGAAGAGCCCCGTTCTCTTCGTTGTGAATCTCAAAATCTATGGTGGTAAAAGCATTGCTCGTGTTCGTCCCAGGGTTGTCGAACGAGGCATTCTTGTATGGCTGGCCGAAGGTGTGGGAAATAGCCGCATCGACAATGAAAGATCCCGAGTTGTCGCTCTCAAGGAATATGCTATATCGTGGCTGGACAGTCACGTATAGCAATAGATCTTTCTGGGGAGCGGGGAACTGGAATTGTCCTCCTGGATCAAGGGAGTGGTTTCTAGCTTCAGAATCAGCATTTGTTTGGCGGAAACAAGAATATATCCTCACGAGCTCATATAAGGCTTCCCACACCACGTCGGTACATCGGAAGGAGCATTGAAGGCCTGCGAAACATCAATACCCAAGGCAGCGGCCAGCCCTAGCGTGTATTGCTTCACGCCCCGCATCCCGAGACTCTGGTTCCTAGCACTTGGCCCAACTGCTCTTTCGTCTCTCACGTCTATATCTATACATCCAACGAGCGAGATAGAGCAGATCCAGAGCAAGGTACGAAAGCAGGAGCTTTGTACTACCATGAAGCCCCTCATTGTGTATGCTGTGCATCACGTGTGTGAATTCAAGATGCAACGTTAATGTTGCGAATACCAATCAACGCGCGATAACAGCCTTGATCCGGACTGCCGATATGGATCTTAGAGCTCATGGTGTTTGTGGTGCAGTTACTCCGTATCAGATTTCCAGTAATGGCTGATTGAGTCGATGATCGACCTAGATTGCCGGTCCGAAAGAAGCAGGTGGGTAAGGGGTCGTAGCGGGGCAAAGATTACATGCAAAAGTCTATCTAAGTGATCTTTCTGTGGCAAAACATACCTAGGAGACGATAATGCTGCAGAATTTTGAAGAAGTGAAGTAAAGAGGGGATCTGTAGAGGCTGGAAATGATACCGGGGGGAGCAGTGTCGTCGTGAAGACAAGCTCTTGGCGTGGGATTTCCCCGCGATCGTGTTGACCCACCTTTTATATAGTACATGTAGTCTGGAGGATTTGTCAATTTCTACGTGGTAACATATAAGAGCAAGGTTAGATATTACCATCTATCAAATCTCAAGAGCTGTTTAAATGTCCCGTATGTATTAATATGTTTCAATTCCAGAACTGTGAAGGATTCGGCCCCGCCAGCCGCGAACGTGAGAATGCGGATAAAGGCATGGGTGAACGTCCGACGACTTGTAAGATGTTGTTTTTGTCACTGAACACAGGCTGCTTTTACTTTCGTTACATGGCTGGAAGTCTTACGGATACTTGATATCCACGACTTTTCGAAAGCTGAATAACTTAGTGCCTATCGTTAAATTTTATTTTATTTTTTTGATTCGTACATTAGAATTGAGGGTATAATGGTTGCGTATAGTCAAATCCCCCGAGCTGATCTACATCTACGCCATTGTATGGATAAGGGTCTATCATTCGTTAGTTAAAAACCAAGCTGCCAGGAAAAATCCTTACCCCAAAATATAGAGTCAAATAAATCCATCGGTGACATGTTCATGGTCTGGTCGACGTTTTGAGGAGACGCCATGCCCGACGGCATCATCTCTTGATTATAATCGATGCTGAAAGTGATCAGTGTTAAGTCGGGCTCAAAGACAGGGAGAAACTTACGGAGGTAAAAGGCCATTCTGCATTGATGCCATCGCAAGGGCCGCATTTTGTTGTTGCTGAAGTTGAAACTGATTTTCATTCTGCAAGGGCTTGGGGTCGAGACTATTTCTGGGCTGTCCTTCAACAACCCAGCCATGGTCGTAGATGTTTTTCAATGCCGCTAGGGCACGAGATAGCGGTCCGCTCAACTCGATATCCTTTTCGGATTGGGGTAGATGCATCGAGGTCTGGTCTCTCGCAGCTGTAGTTGAGAGTGCTGATATCAGGTCTCCTTGCAGCTGTCTCACTTCCGGATCTGTTTTCGTCTCGCCAAGGATGCCAAGTAACACCGCAGATGATAAGCCGTGGTAGGTGAAAGCCCAAGACCGAGTTGGAATGACACTCAAGGAGTGCATTTTGAGATACATACGTACCGTCTCGGCCAGATTCTGCTTGCATTTTAGAGCTAGCATCTCTTTCTGCGCAATGTCCATTCCAATTATGTCTCCTCGGCGGAGAGCAGGTCTGCACAAGACGGATATAACAAAAGCAGTGTGAAGGCGGACGGCAAAATATTGCAGCCGATCTTGCACAGTCTTGCAAGAATCTTTGTGTCGAAACTGGGGGCAAACTTGTTGGCGGATATTTTCTACTTCCTGGGAGTCTTTGATGATCTGATTGAATTCCGGATCGGCGTTGCTGTCATTGTTCACGGACTGAAGGATCTTCGAGCAAAGTTGATACATGGCTTCGGTGTATGACCAACCTTCATCCGCAGTAGGTCCTAGAGGCAACTGACATCGTGTCATCATGGCAATGGGTGAGCGGTCAAATGAAAGCGAGAGTAAACTATCTTGCCACACAATGGTCCACCTTGAAATGTATTAGCAGATTCTAGGACGTAAAATAAGACTATTCACCAAAGTTTCCTTCTGGGCAGATCGCTGGCTGTTGGTTGAGGAACCCGTGCATTTTCATGAGGGCCTCGGTGTAGTCCAAGTGCTTGAGCAAGTCTGCAAGTAAGTCCTATCAAAGCCCAAGATGCTTCGGCTTTCATGTCGTTTGCCAGCACAAATCCGAGGATTAGGAGTGCTTGGAGGGATTCTAATGATGGGCGGATCAAAAAGTTTGAAAGTCTCAAGCAGTGAAATGAGGCCTGGACTAAATGAATGTCAGAACAAGTTTCAACAGGAGACAACTGGCATACCAAAGGCTTGGGATGTAGCAACTCGCTTGTGATAAGACAATTCTGTATAATTAGTTGCAACTGCGAGCACCGCAAACAGCATTCCCAACCAGGCAGAGGAGACTCCCTTGCCGCCATTGGCGGGATGCTTCGCAGTAGCACTTCGGTCCTCAAGGTAGATACACAGCTTTGATTCGAAGTCCTCGATATCTATGAGAAGACCCCAGAAGGGTTGGACTATCTGTTTGTAGATTTGGAAAGTCCTACAGTGGCGTTAGCTCAGTAGGCGCCAGCGATCACGATATAAGCCTGAAGACAGACCGTTGGATACCATATCACTTACTTTAGAACGTCTCTATCTGAAGGCAACGCCGCAGCGATGTCTTCTTTAACCCTATCCATGTGTTCTTTGGACATAAATGGATACGACGAGGTTGATATTTGCAGCCCTAAAATGGGCATTATATCTTTTCGAATAACATCTTGCTCACCATCTCCTGATGGTTGACCGGCTCTCGCCTCCTCACTGAGAAAGGCAGCAATACTGTTTTGGCCAAGGTACCTGGACTCGTTGGGGTCATCTTCGTCTGAGCTATCATTAGCCACAAACCCCGGAGAAGCTCGGGAATAGAAGAGTGTACGACAGTGCACGACTGGTGACACGATATCGCATCACATGTGGGGTCTGGGGTAGAAAACTTGGGTTTGACCCATGTGGACAATGCACTCAGTGACCATCTCCGAGTCTTCGCCGGGAAAGATATGTGATATCGCCCCAGAGAACGCCAGAGAGGTTAGAGGTTATGGGACTTACCGGTTGTTCTCGGCCATCTGTCATCTTCTTTCCTAGAAGAGCTTTCGCTTCCCGGCGACCGAGCTCTCTTGTTTCCTGCTGCAGATGCTGTTTGCTTTGTGGCATTCTGCTTTGGATTGTACGAGCAAAGACTCGCATGATCTCTTTTCACACAATTCTCACATGGATGTTTATTGTCACACTTTACCTTGCGTTGTCTGCAAGGCCAGCATGCAGTCCCTACGCAGATTTAGCCTCTGAAGGGGGCACTGGACTGGACTGGAATTTTAGGAAAGGCATCGCGATCTCACCATATCTCACTTTTCTATGCGAATGGATAATCCTGTTCGCCTCATCCGGGGTGAGAGAGGTGAGAGAGTCGTTCTTCGGCGGCACCTGATTATTGCCGTCACTCATGGTGGAATTGGGTCCAGGACAGTCGAAGGATGTAAATGGAGGCGTGAGTAGTTCCCCGTTGGAGAAGAGTCGGAGTTCTCGGGAGTGTTCGGCGTCTTCAACGATGTTGTGTTCATGATGAATAATCGCTTGTAGAATGGGCATTATGCTTATTCAGCTTAAGTGGAGCGCCAGGAGAAGCCAGCTACACTCACGTGCATATGGAACGGGACGGGGGCGGGAATCAAATCTCTTTCTCTTGTCCTTGTTTTGAAATGTCAAATAATGTCAAACCAAATAATGCGAACACAAATGCACAAAGGTGTAAGTGCGCCTATTATATTCCATTCTATCCTATTCTTCTCTCCACAAACCATCTCACTCCTATTGGGGGAAGCATGCATTGTTGTTGAAGAGGGGTACTGTACCGGTAAGTGACGGTCTATGGCTTTCCCCGTCTTGTTGTTGCGATGCGGGTTTAAAGGGATTTAGAAGTAATGCTGCTATCTCTTAACGGTCTTCAGACCGTCAATCGTGTCGTATAACCTACGAGCCACGCCGGG
This sequence comes from Lachnellula cervina, assembly GCA_007825325.1. Classification (NCBI taxonomy): domain Eukaryota; kingdom Fungi; phylum Ascomycota; class Leotiomycetes; order Helotiales; family Lachnaceae; genus Lachnellula; species Lachnellula cervina. The sequence goes on along the minus strand of QGMG01000189.1, from coordinate 38,595 downwards.
TTATATCCAAAGCTGGGCTGGACCACGAGGCTCTTTCAACCTTGAACCCTAGTATTTCCCATTCTTGTCTGTATCACGTGCTACAGTATATTTGTATTTATCCATGTACAATGTAAGAGGGGTGTGTCAATTTTCAGAAGCTAAATCGACGATAAATCTCCTTTAGCAAGCAAGCAATGATGCCTCAAACTCTGCTTAGCCACATCTCTCGCCGCCTTGACCACAACCCTTAATCCGTACCTATATTCACACATTCATTCATCATCCAACCCATATATACTATACCAAAATAAGCACTTTCTAATCACAAAAAAAGAAACCAGCCAATCGAGCGTCTGCTAAGACACGTAAAACTGGCCGTCCGCACAAGACGTAAAACTATCTCCGCCAGTGTCCATACAAGACATACCAATAATCTGTACGGATAGAAATCCCAACCCCATTTCAGAGGGCTTGGGGTTCTCTGATTAGAATAAAATAAAAGCAAAAACCTTCTTGAGAGAGATGGTTTTCCGGGGAGCCCCGGTTTAGAGTTTTGTTTCGTGTTTCAAGTTCTGAACATTTTACTTATTTCTTCCACCATTTGTCTTTTGGTTACCAAGATTGCTCACGTGATCTCATCTCTCTTAATCCGATTTTTTCTATTACTTCTACGGACAGTGTCTTCCGATGTTATTTTGCTTACCTCCCTGCTTTTGCCGTTTTTGGGAATACTCTACACTACATGTTTCTCATTTAAGGCGAGTGGGCTGTATTACACCGAGAGGGTTTCGTACTACCTAGGTAGGGCTGGTCCTTCACACTAACGGTAAAGACAACCAAGGCCGCACCCGCATCATCTTCTCCCACTACAAGACCTTCGTCTCTAGCAACTCACTGGATCTCCAACGCCAATATCAACCGCCGCCAAAAGCAATTCCATGAATCCCGCGCCAATCTCCATAATGTTCTTATTGTGCTGCGATGGACTGGGGTAAAACACACACGAGGCGTCATTATTCCGGAATCCAAACTCGACCGTATAGGCGTGGATGAGATTTTTGGAAGGATCAGCAAAATGGCGTGAGTATTGGTAGTCATCACTGGATCCTGAAGTCGGATAAAAACCAGCAGCAGGTAACGCTTTATAGCCACGCCCGGCGGCAGCGCCCATACCATTACTGATTCGTGTTGCGGCATCAACGTTGGCAGTGCCCTCATCCGCCGGGGTGTACTCGCCATATCCATTACCAACACCTGGAGTGTCGGTCAAAATACCCCGGACATCATCGTATGAAGAGTTCATGAAGTTCATGTAGGGATATTGCGACTGATCTGTATCGCTACCCCAGCTGTATAGGACATCGCCGGAATACGAGTGCAGATCGATGAACCAGCGGATTTTGCTATAGGTATCCGTGATCCATTTGATGCTCTGCGTCTCAGGCTCAGAAAAGGCACTGGTACCTGGGAGTCGGAATTAGCTTGCAATTCATTTCAATGGGGAGAAGTCTGGAAGCCATCACCGTACCATGAAAAGTACTAGCAGAGGGATTGGCAGAGGCCACACCCTGGGCACTGGACGCAAAAAGCGTTTTGAAGTCCCACAAAAAGTCGAAGTTGCGATTCAAATCCACGCCAATGGAATCTGGAGAACCTGTGGATGACGCGGGGTTACGGTTCTTGCGCCAGCAGCTGTTTGAAGACTGATCATATGCTACGCCGTCGGGATTGCTCAGCGGCATAAAGACTATCCCAGTTGACAGAGCTGACACTACCTGAGCATTGGTGTATGACTTAGAGCCATAAGTTAAGCCGATATTGTTCTTGTTGGCGTAGAGCAGGTCGCCAATAAAGAATAGGAGACCGTCTGATCCTCCTCGCTCCCGTGCGTGGATGGCGGTGTTCAAGTATACACGGTATGCTTCGTTGCACGAGCCATTTCCTCCAACTTTGCCACCAGCGAAGCTTGCTCCATTATAGGTAGTATATGGAGTCGTGAAGGTTGGAATGCCGTACACATTCGAGAGCCCTTTCAAGCCGCTGGCAATTTCGTCGACGTTCAAAAGTGTCGTTAGCGTAGTGTTTTGTTGCGTTCCCAGCCCTCGTGGTGCGATGGTGCCAGAGCTATAGCGGTCGCCAGTTCCGATGGCGATACCATTATTAGATGTTTGGCGGCGTTGCAGTGTTGGTCGTCCCTCCCGCTCCTCAGGAAGGAGGCATGCCGAGGACAAAAGTGGCGCGAGGGCCGCGACGCAGCAGAAAGATGAGAATTTCATGGTGCCGGGCGGTAAACATGGAATTGATCAGAAAGTCTGTCTGCTGCAGCCTTATATACATGTTGGAAATTCTTTTACCGGGGTTTAATACATTGTCATCGCATTTGTTTTTTTTTGTTTCAGGGGGTGATATCACCGCACGAATGCCAAGATGCTAAGCCCAGCATCGGAGACGTTGAGAAGTTTATGATGTGGTCTCATTTTATGTATTGGGCAGTCACGTAATAATAATATATATGGAGGGAAATTGAGGTACACAGATGGTTAATACCTGCCAAGTCTAGATCAGACTCAGAAAACCATGAGGGTGTTGGCCACGGATTGGCTGGTGTCAGGCTAGTGTCCAGGTGGGGAAAAAAGCCACGGGAAAGTGCTAGCGCGCTCAAAAGGTGAGAGTTGAAGAGAGTACAGGCCTGGAGCAGGTATGACGACTTGGGTTGAGCAAGTTAAAGGGGGTGACTAAGATCACGTGCAAGGACGGTCCTACTTCCTAGCATGCGTATCGCGTATTTCTTTTTGTCTTCTTTGACCCGGTACCCGTACGTGTACCCCGGTAAAGTGGGCAAATCTTCGGTCTTGCATCAGAGGGAAAGTAGACTCCCTGGAAATAAGAGTGAGCAAAATCAGCTCGTGTCTACTGTCTTTCTAGATCAGATCATCAGACAGATCCGAACTGAAAAGGGGGTTGAATCACTCTCTTGCTTTTCAGATACTATTAGAGCTTCGCTAACAAATACAGATACTACTTCTAAATCGTCCCGAGATGTGAAATGCATTAACAAACCGAGCCGGTCTTTACCCATCTCCCGGTAATCGACTCCGTCCATGAACGACCGCTGCCACCAACACCCATCCTTCTCAACTACTCCGCCGCCCCAATCAGATAACTACTCTACACATCCACACTTCCAACTGCGCGAAATCTCTCCGGCGCATAGCTATCCCTCGGTTCCACCCCACCATACAACATATACTCCGCATCTCCCTCATCCCTGTAATACGGACCATATATCTCATCCGGCTCAGGCCAGCCCGCCCACAAAAACACCCCACCCTGCCCATCAGTCAGCAACTGGTTACTCACAAAATGCTTGTTACCCTGACATAGATACCCCCCGCCGAAGTCCTCTGACTTATCCCAGGCGTAGCCTTGTGGACAGACGCCCGAACGCAAGAGTTGTGTGCGCGCCCAGGCGTCTTGCTCTTGGAGGGCGGGTCTCGAGAGGGTATGCAAGCGAGTCTGGAGGCGGGCCATGTGCTCGTCGATGGGGCTGGTGAGGATGCTTCTCACGTGTGGTGGCGCACGTGAGGCTGGAGGGACTAGGGTTGCTGTCCTGCTTTTTGTAGGGACGTCTCGTTTTAGATCTGTGTTGGGATATTGGTTTGGATCCGGGGAGAAGCTGGCTTGGGTTCTGATATGGCGGTCATAGCGTGTATTGGGAACCATGCCTTCGATGAACGTACGACTGTTGTTACCCAGCGGGTGGTTCTCCGTTGGTAGGTGCAGGACGGTTTGTGGTCGTGAGGTTGCTGGGTAAGGACGGATGCTGCTTATTGCGGGGGAAGGCAGTATGCTTGGAAGCTGAGAGATGTTGGTATGCGTACGGGAACGTGAGCTCAGAATATCATGGTGGTTTATATTTCCTCTATCATTAGCAACAGCACGGTTGGTTGTCGAAGAAGAACCCGCTGCTTGACTGGTTCGAGTTCTGAACAGTGGAGGCAACTGATATGAAAACGTAGGTTGGCGCGAAGGTTCGCTGTCTTTAGTAGGCCCGGGAGCCATAGTTACTGATTTGTGTAGGTTTTGACTGACTATTTTCCTGTTATAAGTGTAGTCACTCAGCACTGCTGTATTTATTGTACCCGGGTATGCACCTGTGAATGTTCAGCAAGGATTATTCAGTCAAGTAATTATTTAATGAGGCATTTTGGGAATACCATCAGTCAGCATGTCGTAGTTAGGTAATATTGCAGCCCCAACCCCTAAAACCCTTTTCTCGTACAGTCACCCAAATCTATATTCAAACGAAAATTCAATATACTTATCCACTAGATCCTTCAAAGCAGAGGTTGGAAATGCGGTTTACTGGTACTGAACAGAGCTTCACATGGACGGCAAAAAAGAAACAGCACACTTTGAACGCCGAATCCTAAAATTCAGGTACGAGTAGCGAAGGAGTACTTAATTTTATAAAATTACGACTAACTACTCTAGAAGTACTATCTACTCACGTGCATCCAATGGAGCTGAGATTGCATTAGTATTCTCACTCCCAAATCTATATAATGGCACAAGCGAAGACCGAATTTCGTCAAACGAACGCCGAATCCTTCACCGTCAAGACGTCCAGGACACGCTGCAACATGAATCACCTCGATGATACAACTTCACTCACACCGACGTGGTTGGATAATACCACAGGTCAAAATTTTATTTCCCGAGAATCTAAGAGCTGATCGTAGAGCCAAATTGCAGCTCAATTCGTTCGAAGCCTGCCAAGTCGTTTGATTTCAGCCCTCTCCATTCGGATTCAAATATCAACACGCCCGTTTCTTGGTTAGTGTACCCTGTAGTATTTCTCAAAAGAGCAGGGTCGTCACTTATACGAGAACAAGTCGTCTTAGCCCCTTAGACCAATCATGGGCGACGACATTAGGAGGCGTTCGGCATGCGACCGATGCCACTCTCAAAAGCTGCGTTGCCCTCGGCGTCCAGGGGAAAAGTCAGCTACTTGTGACCGATGCGTCAAAGCCCGGACTTCGTGCATTTTTAGCCCTTTTAGACAGAAGAAGCCTTCCCCAGAGGATCCTTTTACTATCAGCTCTCAGGCCCCTGTCACTACATTCCCAACCGAGGATTCTTATGGGAGCTTCTCAAATGGCAGCAAACGGAAGCGGGTCAACAACGACTTTGAATCTATTGGTGAGTTTTACATCCCTCCATAGTCTGTGGATCATGTAACTATGTTGTGCCTTCACATGTAGATGACCAAGAATCGCTAAGAGTCTGGACGTGGATCTTTCTCGTGACTTACATGCAAATCTTTATCTGAATAACACTCCCTTGTGCTCATTGGCTGACCCAATTAGTAGATATCGACCCTAGTCTATTGTTCAAATGCCCTCTTCCTGGCTTCGAGCAATCTGGGAACGATATGATGAACGATGGGTGGCCTTCTGAGTCCTTGACGCTTGGCCAGGACTTTACTTCCAACTACACATTTGGCGATGCCAACGCTGGGAGTCACAGTCCATCCATAACCCTTAACTTTGACTCATTCATGCCGAACAGTCCTCAGTGGCAGCAGCCTAAAGAAAGTAATTTGCTCCAGCTTCGACAAGAGTCACCCCCGCCCCCTCCAGTGTCAAATTCAAGCTGGATAGTTGATCAAAATGGCCCAAGATCTAAGTCTCACGTCCAAGCACACGGATGGGACTTTGCAGTGACAAAAGATACACCCGAATCTACTGTAAGTCGAGACAAACCATCTGTTCATATCCAGAAGGAGATATTTAGTCAGTTCTAAATAATCACTCCAAACGTCTCATTCAACATTCTCATATGAAATCTTGCTGGCATTCTAAAGGACATGACACTAAGTCTTTAAATAACGCAGAGCGAATTGATTCGGCAACTTTCTGATTTGAGTATTCGCCTATTTGATCACGGTGAGCATATGCCTCCTCTATCAATTCATGGCCCTGGACCTACGGACGATCCGAAAGACTATACTAGCTACAGTGTCGATGACCTGTTCCAATTGACACAAGCTGTCATCGATGTATACCCATGCTTCCTGGATACGTTCTTTGGGTCACGAATATCCCAGGCTTCCAGTCCAGCTTCAATGACCGAAAGCAGCATATCTACTGGAACAAATGTCTCGACCCCGCAGAACCAGGGACCAAACGACGGGCCAACACAAGATTCAAGCAGGAATCCCCGAAAGGCCCCTCCGGACCATTCATCGATTCTGCTTATGCTTTCGTGCCACCTACGCCTCATAGGTATCTATCAACATTTATTCAAGCATATGAAAGTCTGCGCGGCGCAGAAAGGAATCGCGCATACCCCTGGACAAATACAGGCGACTTTTTCTGTGCCTCAACTCCGAGTTGGATCTTATAGGCCTCCACCATCGTCTGCTATTCCAATGCAGATGCTTCTTTTCGCACATTTTGCCTCTCAGCTTTCCAGCTATGCCGGAGACCTTGCGACTGAGGTACAAGGGCAGGATTGGGGGGAGCCAACTTACACGAGAACTGATGACAAGGCCGCCCTTTCACAGGCAGCAGCTGAGGATGTGAAAGGCCGGGCAAAGGACATGTTTGACGAGCTGGACAAGGTCAGGAAACAGATGCTAAGTATGGGGCTTGTTGGGTAAGATTCAGCAAGGATTGGCGCTACGAATACGACATTGCCGGTGGTTCAGCTCTAGGTGGAGATCTGGAATTTAGCAGCATGGGCGTCGCGAAATTCATGAACTGCGATAGCCCAACTGAAAGCAATACCCCATTGTCGCATTGATATCTATCTGAATCTGGCCCTTGTCCTCGCTGCACCCGAAGCTTCCTTCCGTGGCATGTCAGAAGCCTGGGCACTGGCCGATCAAAGCGACACAAGAAAAGTTGGGGCTTTGGGGGAATTAATCTAGGTAAGGATCACTCGCAAAATATTATCAAGATAGTTCTAACGGATTAGATATGCACCAAGATTCATAAGGATAGGTTCCTAAAACTGACGACAGGTAATTGCCAGAAGAAGGTCGAGGTGTAGCTTTCAAAGCCTTACCCAGGAAGACTATGCCGGCTTTCACTAGCATGCATATGGAGCTATTCAACAACATCCCCCGAGACGATATACTGCTTCTCCTTTTTGAAAGCTGAAATCGTCGTATTGGTCAAATTCAATGTGTCCTGAACAATCTGTGGCGGGGTTAACCCAAGCCATTGCCCCAGCGAGATGTCTTTATTCCAGTCAGCTCTACTCAATATCCAACAAGATAGGGTACTCACCAGAGAAATGATCCGCCTGGAGCACCTCGATGAACATCAAGTCATCCTTCCCAACGTTCTCAACGTAATGCGTCATTTGCTTAGGGATGTATCCAGTATCCCCCGCATGGTAGTCGAAAGTCTGTGCATTGTTCACGGCGGCGTAGATACCGATCCGCGCTGAACCTGCGATGAAGTAATTCCACTCATCGCTCGCGGTATGCCAATGCACTTCGCGAAGTGCTCCTGGCTTGACTGTTACAATCGCCACGGAGAACATGGATGCAATTGGGAACGAAGTTGGGTCGAGTATTTTAATGCTGCCTCCTTCGGCGTCGAATGTTGCACCCTGCTTGGAAAGATGATATGTGTATGAGTTTTCTATTGGTACAATACCTGCGGAGCCGACAATATTCTGCTTGGATATATCGGTGGGCGCTTTGGTTCCTGGGAAAATGAAGAGTTCCCCTGTTGGGATATTATCCCAAGCAGAGAGAGGAACCTTGAAGTTCTTGGACAAGATTTCTTTCTAATTTCTGAAAGTCAGCATGGCTTGAGATTTCGGTAAAGAGCTTTGCTGACGGGATTACGCGTGAAGACTTCTGATGCCAGAAATGTATTATCCTCGGAAAACTCGCCGTCGTCAAATATCAGAAGAAACTCCACGCCTCCTTCCAGGCCTTGCAGGGAATGTGGAACACCACTACTTCTCGTTAGTTCATATCAATTTTTCAAAAAAGGGGCTGTACGAACGGAGGAAAGAACCAACTACATATCAAATCGTCAGCATTGCCTACGCATAAACCTCAGACGGGCCACTTACACATCGCCCGCATTCAAGTCATCAACGAAAGTCTCCCCTTTCTCGTTCACGGCCTGGACTCTCACGCTACCATTCAAAACATACGACCATTCTGCAGCCTTGTGCCAATGAAGCTCTCGATAAGCTCCTTCCTCTAGCCGCATATCCACACCGGCCATATCGGTCGCTGCCGGAATATTGTCAATATTCTGCTGTCTCGACCACCCAGCCCTGTCAAGCCCCAGCTTCGCGTGGCTGAGTCCTAAAGGCCACTGAGCGTTATCCACGCTTCCGTGGTCTGTCCCAGGCGGTGCGAATCTATCGGGGTTCAATTGAGAATACTCATTGGTGTTTGGCCCTGGATCAGTTCCACCTTTGCTTCCTCGGATCTAGGAGTGTGTCAGCGCAGCTCTACAGACCTGAGACCTACCTAGGTCTCGTGATCCACAGGAATTCCAGAGGCAAAGGATATTCGACTCGGAGACTTACCGGTTGGGGATTCTCGACATTGTTAAAGTCAAGATGCGCGCCCACCACTGCAGAATCTGTTTGGCCTGGCACAAGCGTATATTTGATATCCGCGTCATCGTTCTTCACCACGTTATCTGGGTTATAACCCAGAAGAGCGGTTGGTGCCGCTGCTGTTGACGTCCCTGTCGGAGCTGCAAAAGCGTACTGCGAGAAGCTTGCCGTGGCTAGCAGTGCTATCAGAGCACGGAGAGCTTGAGGAGCCATCGTGGAGGCAGCTGTCGATGAAAAGCTTCAGGAGCTTGTTGTCTTTCAGAAACGCTGAATACTCGGGCGATGATTCGAATCAAGCTGTGGGACCCCATCGCTTTCTTATACCCCCTCCCCGACCCCATCACATCATATCACAGCTTTCCGTTCCGAAATGAAGCTGTTGCAGGTACATGGCGGACCTGAGCTAGATCACTTGCTGTACCCCTCCTCCAAGCTACGCGAAGCTAGGCCCTTGTAAAATGGAGGAAAAGGCATGGGATCACTATTGTTCATGCCTATTATCAAGGTCGGCAATGCTACTGTCGGCGGTATTTCGGAATATAGAGAGCTTGACCCTGTTCTCCCTCTCGATAACTGGTATTTCACTGGGTTGGTGATGGGTGATGAACGCGGGGTATCCCAGTGGTGCGTCAGCAGGACTGGTGTATGGATTGCGTTGCCTGTAAGCTTCTCATTCGTTTTCTATATACGTAGTACATACCAACAAAGCATCATACCGTACGTACTATCTCACCTAATCGATATTTTTTTACATGTCCTCGCTTAATACTAGCCAATCCGATTAGTCTAACCAGTTAGAGTGGAGCTGGTTAAATGAGAACCCACTGTCCAAGCACTCTCCACAATAGCTACTCGTAGAGCACCCAATCCTTTAACTGGAATAGCCTTAGGCGAGAATAAGCGAGGACATGTAAAAAAATATCGATTAGGTGAGATAGTACGGTATGGCTGCCGTCTTATGTATTGTGTGTGAAATCATAAATAGAAGCTGAACAAGAGTTGTCTTCGGTCGAGTATATACTGTAACCCAAGCCAAGACCGCCAACGAACGTACTTTGATTCGCACTCCAGCAACTTAATCTACGTATTTCTTGCGACTCGTTGGAGACCCCGACTCCCTGCGACAATACCGGTACTGAGTTCGATTTCTCATCTCGGATCAAATTCGCCATAGTCGGTGTCTGTTATATATCGCTGCGCCCGCGCGTACCGTACAATGCATGTAATGTCGTAGCCGGTTCCCCGCCAAGGCTAACCTACATAAACACCGTTTCACCCACGTCCTTCCCCAGGGTTACCCCAACAAAACAAGCTTTGGCGCCGTGGTATCGCCCCACTGCTTTCATTTAAAAATCCTGGACACCTGCAGCTCTTATTGATCCCACTGCATGCTTGCATTTGCGGGGTCCGCGCCCGGAGGGTCTATGTATGATAGATCCTGCCAATCAAAATTCCACAGGTCGGGTGGTGTCTCGTCCATGCCGCTACTGTTGTAGAAATGGTTATCCCACAGTTCCTAGAAATACAGCGTCAGTACGAGAGCGGAAGGTGATCACTGGTAGGTGTTGGTTGTGGCATTTTAATACCGGTAGATGGATAATTTGATGGGGTGTTTCTAAAGTCGGTTTACTAACCCAATTCAGTTCTACAGTTGCTGAGGCATGCTCGTTGATATCAGGAGAATAGTTGGTTGTGCTCATGTCAACAGGTCGATCTCGGCTGGTATAAGAATGCGTGCTCGACCAAGGCATCGAGGACGCTGGCGGTTGATAATTCTGGGATATCTGTGGGACCGCACGGAATCCTAAATATAGAAACATCAGTTATCTAGGCGCTCATCGGAGCATGTGAAGTGACTCACCAGGTGTTGACGTTACATTGACGCTATTGGGCACTGGGCGAGAAAATTCGACTGTGGCCGCCTGCCCAGCAGCTGCTCTGACTTTAGTGAGCATGCTATTCAAAACTTTTGTAGCTTTCAGCGCTTCTTTAGATGTACCACTAAGTGCTTCGAATATCTGGTGCGATGAGTTGATTGTTTGCAGCATGTTCTCCCGGGTCCATTTCAACCGTATTCCAGAGTGGTCATTCTGGTTCTCGTGCGATACTCCAATGCTTTGTCCCAAGTAGAGACAAATTAGCATTGCTGCGAGGAGGAAGTCATGCGTGACCAGTGACGATGCTTTCCACCTTTGCTTATGCAAGACTCTGCCAGGCCCTGTCTCGCGGTCCATATAAATTTGGCACTCGAGGATTCGCATAGATGCTTCGATGCATGTTTGCGTGGAATATGGGTACGGATAGGTCGCAGTTCCTTTTGAGAGAATAAAGAATTTGCGATGAAGAACACACCGAGCTTTCTGGAAGGTCAGGTCAATTGAGAATTTCATGACTCTATTTTCCGGAGTTCCGAACGCAAGGTCCTCGACACTTCGGACCTTGAGGATGTTGGGGGTCTTTTCATGGGTTTTGTGCAGGATTTTGTCTAGTTTCATGACTGCATCGTAAGAAATCGGGTATGTTGAGTTGGCTTGGTCTACAATTTCCCCAAAAACTTGTGTCATTTGGTGTTTGGTGTTGGAATAAGAAACGGGTGTGAGAGGGCCTTCTGGCTTGTTAGGCAGAACCTTCACACCTTCGTGAAAGTCGTCGTCGGAAAGGTTTCGGGGAGCTTTAGTGTCATACATCCCGTCTTTAATCATTCTGGGGAGTCCAACTTGCAAGGAATTATGAAGATCCAGATGGATTATACTAGCCCAGAGTCGACGCTGCATTTCCCCTCGGAACACAGATATCTCTGAATAATGAGAAGCATCGCGATGAAAACCCAATCTCATGGCTGCTCGGATGATGAGCCCGAACACTAGCCAAGCGCCGAATTGGGTATCGGGGCTTCGAAAGTGCTCGACAATGTAATAAAGCAAGAGAGTTTCCACTGTGTAAGGACCAGGCTCGGTGTAATTGCCAAGTATGAGGCATTGAACGGTTTTTTCTCTGAACACATTAATAGCTTCGACCGGATCTCTTAGAGCCATGTCGGGAAAGTCACCGAATGAACTACTTTCAGTCATTATCTCGAAGTAAGTCGTAAGGGATAACATTCCGAATAGCAACCCGATCCACATGATAGGTGTGCTGTGGGGGTTGGCCCAGAAGTTTTCATACTGTCACAGTCAGTGAGTCAATCGGATGCTTTATCTCAGACAGCTTTACCTCTTTCATGAAAGTTGGTCCATGGAACATGGCTGTATGGTGGATTAGAAATATGCCTTCAAAGCTAAGTGGGATAGATATTCTTACTAGCTCCCATATCTGGGCTTGCGAAGTATTCTTGAACTAGATGGTCGGCAAAGGGCCTCGAGGGCATAGATGCCAGTATCTCGCTTCTTGTGGCTTTTGTAAAGCCGCCAACTAATAAGTCAGGACCCTTTGGAATTGGCTCTGGACTTGTCGGGTGTGCCTCTTCCTCAACAGATGGCTCGAAGTTCCCAAATTGATCCTTCAAGCATGCAATTTATAAACGTGTATGGTCAACATGAAGCGCCTTAATCAGACTCACAAGTCGACAAAAGTTAGGAGGGATAGAATGGCCTACATTGTCGAGAATGGCTACCCAATGAGTGCTCCCAACATAGTTCGACTGGTCATCTTCTATGTTAATCCTACCGAAAGATTTCTCGGCTTCCTTGACGTCATGAACCTCTGTCTGCTGAACCTCCAAAGATCGGGATTCGCTGTCTTCCAGTGAAGCACTGCCATTGCCATTGCCACTGCGGTTAGTCTTGTTCATCAAAGTAATGACAAGCTCTTCGAGATGAGATATCTGGGTTTGAAGATCTTTGGGGTTACCGGTTGAGCTGGGTTTGTGAGTTGGCGTCGCCTTATCACGACGAACATTGGCATGGGCATAAGTGCACGATGCAGACAAGTCCCTCTTGATACAATTTTGGCATGGGAGATTTCTATCACAGCGGAGTCTGCGACTTGTTAGTGACGGTCTACAATCCCCGTAGCCGCATATTCGCGCACACCGCGAGCACATCAGGTGTTCCTCCGAACTTATGGAAATGAGAACCACCTACTTCCCAGTCCTGCAAAACGCACAGGAGAGCTGCGGCTTGAATCTCTGTCTACTTGCTATTGGCGCCAGAGGCCTAGTACCGGAGTCCGCAGCTTTGGTCCCATTTTTCGATGCAGAAGTAGCTGTCTGTTTTGGTGGGGTAGTGGACATCTTGACCTTCCGAGAAACCAGCAATGGAGGAACGGAGAACCAACCCAGAAGAGATGCGTTATTAGTACAAAGAGCGGTTCGACCAAAAAGGTTTATGGTGTTGTGAAAGGTGAGACAGGGTGAGATCCGGATATAATTTCGATCGTCCGTTAGGCTTTTTTGAAATGGGCCAATAAGAGGGTGAATTTGCGGAGCTTTGTAGGGAACTCATAGTCCGATCCTCCGCCGCCATCTTATGTCAGCAGGTTAAACTCTAGTGTCCATAAATACCGCATACACATCGCATACATGCCGCATACATACCATACCTTGATCAGCCGTAGAATGCGGCATTGTAAATTGGCCTTTCTTGTGTCTAAAATCAGCACCAGCAGCCAACAAGACAGCAAAGCTGTTGTAGATCAATGTGCATAGGCCAGTACGAGCACAGGTAGTGTCAAAAATACCGAGATGAGCGTCTTGTAAGCTGTCTCATTTGATTTGAGCCCTGTTTGAAGTAACTTCTTGTGAATGGACTGGAGGGGCCAGTTTTGTGCCGAGGAAAAACGGATTGGAAAGAAGAGCCCTATATGGAAGTGTGACTTACAGTCGGTGTTGTGTAGGGTTGTCATCAGCACCGCTGACTAGGAATAATGTCCTACCCAAAAGATGCCGCAGTTCAACGTAGGAGAAAAGATTACCTGGGACTCATGACTCCAGCTTGATAGCAAACCTGAACAGTGTTGCTCTTTCCCTTGGCAATACTCGTGTGACTCCATGAGGGTGACCGCGAAAAAGGTTCCCTGCATCACCTGCTACGGTCAAATTCAACGCGGCTCCCTCTGGAAGAATCCTTGTGCATGTAAATCCTGTCCTGCTGTTGAACAATCTGGAGATATTGCCGCAGTTATATGCAGTTGTCTCCACCAGGTGGAATTCTGCCCGAGAAAGGAGCAAGCTGACTTTGACATTGAAGATTGCCGGAATAGATATGATTGCTCGGCATAGTTTCTCTTCGAAGTTTGCAGGACGTGCAGTCCATTCCTACACACTTAGGATGACATGCTCTACATCGACATAGAGTTTTCGAAATCGGCCTCGTTGATGAAGGAGATGTTTGTGCTTTGATTGAAATCACTGTTGTTGAGAGATGGTGGAGGCAGGTTTAACTTATCAGACTGGCAAGAAGTTCGGCCATGACAACAATTCTCTCAGAACTGTCGCTGATGGTGCTGCCACAGATGTGTTTGGTGATTTGGGAAGGATCTGCTCATGATCGTGAGATACCCCAGGGCCTTCGAAAGTCCCACGAGAGGCGTTCGAGCGTTGCTGCCCCCAGAAACTTCTTGCTGTATTGGTTGATGTGTAGCAAGGATCAAAGCAACCCCCAAGGTCTGCAGGCATATTCGACGAACCTGGCGCCTAGCGAGCTCTTTTCCTCGGATGTAAATCCTTGGGGTCAAACAGCGCGGTTATGAATGCAAGTTGGGTTTGCTGCTTGGGCTTAAGCTTAGTATCTTGAATCTCATATGTTCTTGAGGATTGTGCCTCAGCCGTGCAACGCACCTTCCAGAAGCAGCGCCTAGAGTTCCGATGACAACGTTTGTTCGAGACATTTCTAGGATGCTGAATATTGCCAACCATTTCTGTCACCCCGTTTTTACTTTACAAATCTCCGTGTGACACGAGTGGTATAAACGGAGAGCCAGCATATTGTCTTGAGCCGCTACCTCCTACAGAGAAAAGTTCGACTCCTCGATGGCAGTCCAGTGCTGGCATTAAAGTTCTCAATCGTTGGAGCTGTCCTTATTCAAGGCGCCACGACTTGAAAGACATAGCAAAGGCACAATTTCCCGCAATACTCGTGGGCAATGGGCATCGCCTTAGTCGCATGTGTCAGTCGAATCTCGCCCGGTCAATATGGAGACGGAGTACCATTCTGAAGAATTGCGAGAGAAACACGTATCAAGCAAGGAAACCGTTCCAAGCAGGTCGTCAAGTCTCCTTCGTCTCTGAACTTCGACATTCGACAGTTGAGCTTCCCATTGCCGGACGACAGTTTGGCAGCCCTTATTTCAAGTACATTCCCGAGTATCCATCACAGAGGAGGGCAACGTGAGATGGTGTTATGTAATGGGGGATGAGCTTTGGCAGACTACCCAAGTACTTACCATAGGTAGTATTGCAATTGGATTTGTATTGTAATTGATGCCTTTAGATGAGACATTATCCTTAAGGTAAGGTACCTTAAGTGGAGTGGTTCCTCTCATTGACTAGCATTATTTACATAAAACCTATCCTTAAACCGGTATTAGCGCAAGGCTGACACTAAAATACGGCTGGCGAGAAGCCCAATTTTGAGATGATCGAGGGATCTGGACCACATACATACCTTTCTACTAACTCCACCTGGTAATAGTATATTATTCTCTCTGCGTCGGACTTCTTCTCTATGCTCTCAGCGGCTAAAGACCTGTTTATTTCTTTTTTCCCTTTTCCAAATCTGCGGCCTCCTCCCCCATGCCTGAAGACCTTGAAAGCGACGCGTATTCCACCGCGCCTGCTGCGCAGGCAAGCTCCAGTGAAGCACAAACAGGAAAATCACAACCGTCTGAAGCCTCGTCTGCAACAGGAGCCAGAGGCCAGGAGAAAACGATATCGTGTGTGTCCTGCAGGAGAAGGAAGCTGAGATGTGATCGAATCAAGCCACAATGCGGGACATGCTCGCGACTGCGACATAAATGCGAATACCCAGAGCGCCGCAGAAACTTGGGCTCCAAGCGGCGGAATATGAAAGAGTTGGAGGAGAGACTTGGTATGAAGCATCTCATAAAAATCTACAAGACGTGCCTGGAATAACAGAGAGCAGCCCAGGTTGAGACCCGACTGGTTGCCGAACAGAATAACATGTCGCGCAATACCCAATACACTTCTGGTCAAGATCTTGAAGCCGACTGGGATAACCTCGCAGAAAACATGGATATGAGTTTGGGAGATGGAGGGTTTCTCAATGAACCGTTGATTGTGGGACCTTCCGGGACTGGATTTCATGGCCTTACCCCCGCTCTTCCGATGGGAGATCCGTTCTCCCAAGAGCTCATAAGTCTTGGGGTCCAAGAACCTTTGCCCCCGGAAGGTGTAATGGATGATTTGTACGTCCCTTATAACTTTTACTTTTTGCACATAAAATATCAAGTTCTTGCTACCACTCCTCACTATGATGTTTATCTGCTTGGACCGCTTTCAGAAAACACGTTTGGCTTCTATAGACAGAATTGGCCATTAAGTCTAAAGGCCCTCTGTAGTTATATTAAAAGTCTTTTTATGCAAACATCAGATAAGCTGTGTTCCAGTCTCTACGTCTTGATGGCTTCTTTTCTTCGTTCGCGCTAACACTTGCAGGTACAACATATTTTTTGACACGTTTCATCTGTTTATGCCTATGATACATCAAGTGCGCTTCTTCGCATCCTTAGATCGCGCTCCTCATATGCGACCGCCTGTATGCTTACTCTATGCGATATGGACAGTTGCTGCATCGATGTCCGACGAGTACTCCTGTTATGAAGATATTTTCTATGAACGCGCTAGGAGGTATATACAAGCAGCGGAGATGAAGGTTGGTATTTTATTATATTCTATGCTTAGTTTTGATTTTGATCATTGGATTATCTTGCTAATTGACACAGGGCCACGGTGAAGCCTTTGTGAGCATCTATCACGCCCAAACTTGGGGTTTGATTGGAAATTATGAAGCCAAAAAGACATATTTTTCACGGTCATGGATGAGCATTGGGCGATTCGTTCGTATGGTTCATATGCTAGGGCTTCATCGACTGGATGGAGAAAGAATGGACGTAAAGCAGATATTACCAGTACCTCGAGATTGGATAGAACTTGAAGAGCGACGGAGAACATTCTGGGCAGCATTCTATGGGGATCGTTGGGCGAGTTCGGGAACAGGCTGGCCTATGACGATCGATGAAAGAGAGGTTTGTTCGCAATTATTCTGCTGGGATGTTCCTTTCCTGACAAGTTAAAAGATCTTGACAAATCTCCCTGGATCGGAAGAAGCGTTCGAGCAAGGAATCGAACAGAATACCATCTCGTTAGAGCAAGCGCTGGCCGCAGAAGGGGCAAGCCATGTAAGTCCTTTTGGTGGGGTCATTCTAGCAGCCGCTCTCTACGGACACAACTATCACCACCTCCACCGGACTGGTCCTAATGAAAACCCTGAAGACATATCAAATGGTGAATTTTGGAAGAGGCATCGAAAAATGGATAACGTCCTTTCCAATGTTTTTATGTTCCTTCCTGACCATTTGAGACTGCCACATGGCCTGTCTGATATGAATACGGTTTTTCTCCATATGAACATACATGCTTCTAGCATATGCCTTCACAATGCGGCTGTCTTTACTGCCGAAAGGCACAAGACAGGTTCTACAATTATTCGCCAAAGTCGAGCTCGGAGTCTGATGGCAGCAGAAGAGATTTCAAACATCATGCGTCTTGTCACTCATGTCGATGCTTCAAAAGTAAGTCTTCCGTGCGATGATCATGCATGACTAAGCTTACTTGTCCCAGATGAATTCGTGGTGGGGTTTCTGTTTATGTGAGTATCTTCGGGCTTCCGAAATCTAATTTTCTCCTATCTGAACACTGTTCATTCAATTCCCGTTTTTCAGAGCTGCAAAATTCTGTAAAATTTTACAGCAATTACACGTATCATCTGGGACAGGAATACTGATCCACAAATTATCTAGATATTGCTGGCGGCGTTTTCATCCAAGACTATAAAACTGGGAGTCCTCAGCCTCAGAGTTTGGCGAATCTTGAATTTCTCGTTGCTGCGATGAAGGCACTCTCCAAAAGGCATCCAGTCACTAAACACTTTGTTGCGCAACTGGAGCTCGACATTGAAGCCAGCGGAATTCATATGCCCGGGCTTTCCAGTTCGCCCGAAACACTTCAAAAGCTCTCTACCGGATTTCCCAACACCCCTATGAATGGAATAGTCGCCGAACGAAGGGGTGCCCCAATGACGGTAGCAGAAATTCAGAATTTCGTACAAGATCAGCGAGTTGCGCCTCAAGCCTCGGGTAGCGACAATGTGTTTGGTAGTATCTTGCCTGCGCTTACTGGTATAAAATTCCCATTAGGCACAAACGTAGGGAGCCCGCCATATGTAGAGAATTTCTCGAGACAGCCTCTTGAGTCCAGCAATACCTCATATGCCAATTCAAACAATCATAGGGCTCATATGATTCCTTCCGTCCCGCCGATTGTTCAGGGCGACGACGGGTTTCGAGATTTGTCTCCGCTAGCCAATTCAGACTCAGTGACGACAGCTCCGTCCAGAAATACACCATCCCCTGACATCTCGAGTTCAAATACCAGACGGGTCCCATATAGACCATATGAGGCTGAGAGTAGTAAGACAACTACTCCCCCTCAGATCTTTTGGCCGCCTACGGGAAACGCTTCATTCTTAACGACCGAGTGGACAATGACTCCAGACGAGCTCAACGACTTCGCAAATCAACAGGCAATAGCGGATCCAAACGATACTATCTGGAACACTGATTTTAGCCATAACTGAACAGCTGCGGATCATGAAATATACGCAAGGCCTTTGGATAGAACGTCACAATGGTAGTACTACGTTGGTTGATGATATGGCAGATCTTGAATGGTCCTGTAGCTCCAATTGCAACATGGTACTCGACTCACGGATCTCGATATATGACTTTTAGGTCAAACTCGCACTCAAAACTCCTTCTGCATATATACCAAATCCACTCACATATCTACCTAACGACACTATCCCTTTGTGTTATCATTATAAGCGTGTAATAACAGTCTCGCACGAAACATACATTTTCCATATCTGTTCAAATATACGCATTCGGTGGCGCAACCTTGCTACCTTGCATATCAGGATAAAGATAACGACGTGAAAACCTCTGTCGGTGTTGATACGCTAGGAGCCAAGTTTACTGTAACTTACGCATCATGAATTGAATGGTACACATGGAATTATTGATAGGATGAGTTATGCTTCACCGATTTGCTTAGATAGAGATGACTTAATAGTGTTCATATATACCGTAAGAAGCTGCCGATTCCCACGAGCACTCACGCCATTGTGGACTTGATAGCTGCAAAACGTCTCAAACATCCGTCACTTCTTTGTCCGCAAAGAAGTCGAGAACAACCTTCTCAAACTTGACTGGGTTTTCCCAGTACAGCCAATGCCCTCCCCATTCAACAATCAGTCCTTGCGCCCTCTTCTCCTCAGACCCCTCGTTCACCAGATCGACCACCGCCATCGGCCCGGCAGCAGGAAAGCATCCGCTTCTGCTACTCGCCAGCACCAACACCTTGGTAGCACTTCCACTCTCCTTGCCAAACGTAGCACGGATATCATCTCGCCAATCAAGCGCCGTGTGATCGGCCATCAATTGCCCGTACCACCACGAATCGCCCTTCATTGCCTCGCCGAGGAAGAAGGCCTCGTCGGACGCGGCTTCTTCAGCTGACACGGTGTCAGAGCTTAGCGGGTGCGAGCGGTAGGACAGACAGGCGGATATGGTGCCTTTGTGCGCCGTGGAGGGGGATAGGGCGAGCGTGGCTTGCAGGGCGGACACGGCGGTTGCTGAGTTCATGCCTCGGTTGCAGAATCGGGAGTCCCAGCCGGAGAGATCGCTGTTCTGGAGGGGCGATTGGTCGATGAAGATCATGTGGGTGAAGGGGTGGGTGGTGAACAGAGAGGCATACGCCCTGTAGTTGGATGAGTTAAAATGTGGGATTGGCGTGTGGAATTTGGAATGGAAATGGTCAAGTAGTCTATCTCCCACTTGAGAATAAGGAAAGATGACGTTTTTCATATGACGAGGATAGACATAGAGATGACGATCAGAGAGGGATATGGATAGGAAGGCTAGAATCCATAGTGTAGCAAAGTCGATACTACTCACCACAAAATCGAACATCCCAAACTCCCTCCAATCGCCTTCCATCGTCTCATCTGTCCTTTCTCCTCATCATAACTTTCTCTTCCTTCTTTGGCAGTTATCCAGTCCACCAGCTCGTGCAAATCATAGGCCAGCCTCAAGACGTGATATCCGTGCCTGGGCTTATCGCTTTCCCCATGACCCCGCAGATCAGGAGCTACGACCCTATATGTCTTTGCCAAACCGGCAATATTGCGTTTCCATACTGCCGAAGAGCCTGTGAAGCCATGAAGCTGACTTGGAAGTTAGAGCTTGAATTTGGAATAAGACTTGGCATACCGAGAGATAGATCGCAGCGTCAAATAAGAAAAGGCATCAAAATAAATTGTAGGGTTTCTATTGGGTTGGAGTGTGATTCCAGACGAGAGGCGCTAGTAAATAACGACGACGGGTACAGTACTGCATTATGCAGTGTCAATCTGTCGTTGAATAATGCAAGGAACGCCTACCAGGAAATCCCGTGATGGTACTGTGTATGTGATTGTGCAATGCAACAGGGTCCATAACTTGGACAGAAAGTGGTTGGGCGTAAGGGGAAGACGGACGAGACCATGATAGAGGTTAATCCATGGGAAGCTTTCGTGTGATGTATCACCAATTCGGGATCGGAAATTGGCCAAATGGTGACATCAATGAGGCCGCTTGACCGGTGTTTTGTACGAATTCGACAAAGCATAATGCAAATACATAGTAGCAGAACTGATAGAAACTTGATGCATACCAAGATGATCCATGGCTTCCGCGCCTCTTCGCTGTCATGGTCGGCACCAGTGTCTATGTACTGCAACGTAACCTTGTCATGCGTGAGGAGGCTCTGCATTGGATACATTTTGACTTTTGTATGATAGCAAGGCGATGGGTGTAATCGAGGATGGTATAGTATAATGTTTGGAAGACGTTGGATGGAGGTTTGATGTCGAGGTGGATCGGCTTGAAACCAAGATGGCCGGCAGATTTACGGAATGCATTAGAAGTAGTGAATTGTCAGATTCCACAAGCGAGTCTTAATATTGATGGTTATATCTGCAGCATTTATAGCTTTGTTTCTTTTTTTAAAAACGACTTCTCCCATCTGCGTTATATATAATACCTGATTACAAGTCACGGGTCGAGTCTATCGCAGGTTTTTTTGTTTTGTCACGTGAGAAAGCGGGGTTCAAGAACAAGACAAGTACGCGACGCTTTTTATCTTTCTCCAGTCCAGGGGAAAAACAACATCTTTATCATTTCATTATTTGGCCTTATTGCTGAGCTGAGCTATAGACTGGCGACTGGTAGCTCTCAACGCGATCCTTCATACTCCAAGCTCAAGGTCTTCAAGCAAAACGCCTCCTACACACTCTCCTAAAACTTTGCACGCTTCTCCACAGCTCTGCTTCCGCAACCTCCTTCTAACTGTCTGGGAGAGAGGGGTTCGTCTGAGTATATTCGAACTCGTCAAAAGAACGTAATCATCAATAGTCAATGTCTCCAATCCCGCCTCCTTGATGGCTTGATAGAAAATGGCTTTTCGCCGTAGCCGATTTGTGGTTCCCAACTATTTCCCCCTGTTAATCCCTGGCCAGACACTCGTTGGTCATAGACTGCAGTCTGGATTTTAGAGAAGCTCCAAGTGCAGGGAGCAAGTTCCCCGAGTTCTCCTCGACATCCTGGCTGCATCGCTTGTTGAACTGCATCACCAATCTCGCTACTTTTGGAAGCTCCTCCAGCACCCGCCGGCTCTGCCTAGGTGTACTGTTGCAAATGAGGAGTCCATAAGTATCAAGTATTGCAGTGCAAACAGTTGCAGCTAAAAGCCGAACATCCGTCCTTTGTGAGCAAGGGCATACCAAGATTGTTGAGATGCACTTGATAGCCATCGACACAATTTTCATCGGGCCATTAAGGCTTTCTGTGTCCATTTCGTCGATCAAGGTACCGCTTCCCGCTCGTTTAAGGGCCGAGGCCGTTTTGTTGAGGTCCTCAAGCGTATTCATAGCCAGTGTGGCACAGTCTTCCTCACAAGCGCTCGAGGAAGCTGAGCTTTCTCCATAGCTTGATATCCCGGACAGCTTGTCAATCGTGCTTGAACTTCGTCTGCTCTGGCTCGACACGCTCGACTGCAGCATACCAATATCATCCTTAGCTACTGCCTGGTGGAAGAATCCGTCTGACTTGGCAGTGCTGACTTGGCCGTTGAAATTGAACAACCTCGCATCTTCTATCATATCTTTCTGCCTCGTGCTCGACGACTCCCTGAAGTGGTATTCGTCCCCATGTCGAGACTTGACTGGCTGGCTCTGTAGGATACCAGAACCTTGAGCATCAGGGATGTAGTCATCATTGTAGTCGGTTCCGTTTGCTCGAAGTTTCTTAGGTCTCTTCTCTCCGATATCACCAAGTGAACCACGCGATTCATTGACAGAAGTATCGGACTCAGATTCGAAGCCCTCATGTCTAGTTTGAACAGAGGCTAGGCGTTTTGCTGGCTCTCTGATCACTTTGGAAATGATCTGAGATTGCGTGTGTCGCGGAGGATGAGGCCTTCCCATTCGTCTAGTTGGACCGTAAAAGCATTCGGTGCCTAGTTTTTCGCAACGGCTGCATATTGGCTTTGCCTTGTTGCATTTTATTTTCGACGCTGAGCACATATCACAAGCTTCCTTCAATTTCTGGGATCGAACCACCCCTTTATTCCCGTTACGCATGCCATGATCGCTGTTCATGTTGAACAGATCCCGGTTGGATTTGTATGAGAAAGTGCTGAGACGGTTGAAACGAGCGTAACGTGACTGGTGATGCGATGGTTCTGAAACAGGTATACAATTATCCGCTATCTTTCCTGCCGCGCATCTGCAGGAGGACTACGCGTTAGAAAAGAATATTCCGGCCACGAGTGAAATGCTTGCTGGGTTTGGAAAATCCTGGGGTTGAAATGCAGTGTTCAAGGCAAAACATGCTCTCCTCGAGTGGGATGGGCTTCTTACACGAGCACATCCCATCGAGAATACGCTGAGATTATTATCTACGAGCCCGACTGCTTAGGTAGGACAAGATACGTGCTTTTGAAATATCTATGCCTGGCTCAGTAACCGGCTCTTTCTACCGAACCTCGTCACTCGGTAGATCCCTCGGGTATTATAAACCAGACTCGCAACAAACATAGAAGTTTTCAGCTGCAAAACTATTGCTTGTGGCTTTTGGCAAATTTTTTAGGGCTGTATCACTTTGTACTTTTGGTGGGGGATATCGATTTGCGGAGAGCTCTCCGGAGTGCCGGACTTGTGGCAGAAAGCAAGAAGCAAATTCTCTCGTGATCCTGCGATCTTGCTTTTTCTTGATGATTTAATGATTACTCATGCTTGGGTGGCTCGACATGAACCGGAATATACAGACTAGTGAGGACTCTTCAATACGCCTATGGTGAGCGGTCTCGCAAGTGCCTTCTCGAGTATTCTCTATATAGCGCAAACGCGTATCTATTTCACAACACTTGCAATCTATTTGACTTCATTTCGCGTACAATCTGTCGTTTTCCTAGGTATTATTGAAGATGCAATCTATCAAAAGATCCCCTTCTACATCACCACCCCTTCGGCGGCCTGCTAAAACCAGGGAATATCGCGGCACTTCTGGTATTTATAAGCCAAAGAGCAAGACTTCGCAAAGCTCTTCCAGTGGAGCTTTTGTGAACTACTTCAATTGTTCTAGAGAAGAAGTTCTAGGATCTAATACCACGCTTGATGTCTCCTTCGATTCTTTGCTCTCTCATCATCCGTCCGGGACGGACACCGTATCACCTCTTGACATCAGCTACCCGGTGCGAAGTCATTCTGCATTTCAGTACATGGGATTCAACCCTGCGGAGAACCCCCACTCCCAAATATCCTCTGCAAATACAGATGCAGAGCAAAAAGCAGACTCGGCCTACCTTGGATATGGTGTCGGTCAGCAATACCTCACGGACACCAAACCACTGATTTTCAGCGATGACGATGACTACCTTTTTGACTTTGAGGTTCCATATCACGATACATTTGATCAGAGGCTACCACATACAATAAAAATGGAAAACGAGTGTAAGAGCGGATTCGACTTCGACTTGGATCAGTGGGCACCCGTGTTTGTCGAACCCGTGCCGAGTAATGTTCTCGATACAGCATTACAGCAGGACCTTTCGGCTTCAGCTCATATGGACGAAAATTATTCAACTACTTTGAGGGATCCTTTCCCAATGTTCGATCCATCATTTAGGACTTATCCTTTGGGTTCCAAACCTCCACAAAAGTCTACAAGTAGTGTGTCTTGTTCAGAAAACGCCACGACTTGCATGAGCTCAGCCCTGAAACTCCTTCAAACTCTCCACATTCCTCCTCGAACGTGTTTATGGGCTTGCGACAAGGCCTCCATTCCGAGTTCCCGCCAGCCACGAATGATAGACTCTGTTTTAACAACAAACAAGGACACTATCCGGCTTGTATCTGACATGCTAAACTGCACCTGTTCCTCGAGCTTTCAGATGCAATTAGTCCTTACAATTATCTGCGCGAAAGTAATGGCGTGGTACCGAGCCATGATACGAAACGATAACGAGACCGGAGACCCCTCGGTAGTTCCATCCAATATCGACAAAATCGCCAACGATGAAGACCGAGCAGAGCGTATTTTGCATCAGCCCATCACGGTCGGTTGTTACTCTTTCGGAAGCACACTCGAGAACAACATCAGAATGCAAGTCGTCCTCAGCGAACTGCAACACTTGGAAACCCTCGTAGAAACCCTTTCAAATCGTATGCAGGGTGGAAATTTCGGTACAGCTTCCGCCTGTATGAGTGGTGCTGCGTGGGGTGCAGATCCAGGGCCTCCATGGCAAGATGCGGATACGATTCGTCGAAGCTTGAGCGCGTTTCTTCGTAATCAACTACAAGCTGCGAAAGGAGAACCTACTGCTTTAACGGGTGAAGAATGTGGGCATGGTCAAGACAAAAAATGGCCTGACTCTCTTAACGAGATCTAACTCGTTGACACTGCTGGTTTATTTCAAGTTTTCTGACGGTGATTGGAGTTTTTATTTTTATATCAGCAAATTGATAGGTTCATGGTATCTTCATAGATCTATGAGTTATTTGGAGCTGAGGATGGCTGTAATGGAATTCTGAACCCAGACAGCAGAAGGGCAGAAGTGTACAATTGCAACGATTTTCCAACTCAAATGCAATCTAAGCCCACATTCCCACCCGCGGAAACAAAAGAATATCCCATGGATATCACGTGTAGCAACCAAACAAGTCCTTGCTTCAATATGTAATTTAGTATGTGACATTCTAAATACTTTATCACACGTATTCTGCCCCGATTCCGTTTCCAAAAACTCGTATCATTATCCTTCTCCGACGACGCACTTGGGATATGTGTCGACATAGACATCAATCAGCACATAACCACGCATTCTCCGGTACTTTCAATATGAGTTCCTTCTCCCCCAAACCCCTTGATTAGACCTCTTTGCGCATAGGTCACAAAAGTCAGCCTAACTAACAGCGAGAACTAATTCCGCTAACAAGATAACAGCACCATGTCACCATGCTTGTTCACCAGACACGAGCAGAAGCATAGGAAGTAAGTATATTGATGGAGAGCTTTGAGGAAGGATAGTGTGTGTGGTTGATAGGGAGAAGTGTCGTAGACTAGGTGTCTCCTGTAGTTTGTTGGTTTGGCGGAGAGAGAGATTCGGGGTGGAAGTTCGGGATTTGAAGTAGTATGGACGCTGAGAGGCTACCGGAAGAGTGTTTGTATTTCCTGAAGTGGCTTTAAATAGGAACACCATACTTGAAGGAAACAAGTCAGGTATATGGGGCTGAGTTGGGTAGAATGCACGTGATAACCCCCTTTTCTTCTCGCTAAGCTAGGTCTACCCCCACCACCGAGAGTATAGTAACACAAAAAGTAAGACATTGGCGGTAGTATTATAGTTCAGAATAGTGAAAGCTCTGAGTGGAGGGTAGGGCAGAGGGCAGGTATGGATGCAACGTTTGATCATGTGTGAGAAATGATACATTGGATAGCAAAACAAAAGCAGAGATTATGCTACAGAGTTTGAAAGAGAAAATCTACAAGGGAATATAGTATTTACACTCACACCAGAACATGTTACAAGCAAAAGAATGGGAAAGATTCTTCGCCTAAGTACTTTGTAAACCACATTCACTACCGTCCATGGTAACCCATTTCCATCCCCCCTTCCCAATTCAAACATCCACATTTGGTCAACACCACGCTCTCAAAAAACCAACCACGAAGTTGACATAATTATCGCAGTCATGGAAGATCCTCCATTCGGGCGATCAGAAGCTCAACAGTTCATGGCGAGGTTCGTCAAATATGTAAGATATAAGCAGACAACAAAGCTATGGCTTGTTTACCCTGCGACAATAGGAAACCCCGGTGCAGAGAGAAGACGCATCGCAACTCTCCTCTTCGAAAGCGCAATCGAGCACGGCTGGTGGAGAAACCAAAATCATCACCGATCACTACTTCATGGACTACTTTGCTAGCTGTAAGCTCAAGATCGGAGGCATTTAACAACTTCGACCCGTCCTCAAGTTCTTCGAAGAAGGTTTCGCAGTATTGGACTAACTGGCTCTGCGAAAACCGTAACGATGACTTCGAGACCATATTTCATTTATTTGGAGAGCGGGAAGCCGTAGAATCTATCCAGAACCTCGGTCTGGTAAGTCTCAATCAAGATATCAAAGCCTTAATGACTTGAACTGGTTTATTAGATCGCAGCCCCATGCAAAGCAGCTAGCAACTCACGCCTCAACGCGCGAAGAAGCAAAACTAGTCTAAAAGATTGAAGTGGTGGAGAGGTCATGGAGTGGCGAGCCAGAAGTACAGAAGAGCCTATTCTAGGAGGATAATCATCTTGTAAAGTTGCTTTACAAGCACACAGCCGCCATGGAAGCTGTCAAGGCAGCTTGAGAAAGGGAGTTAATCCCCAAATATAGCGCAAGGAATATAATACGTTACATTTTCGCAAAACAGTTTCTCACTGCGTGGTCCGTCAGCTTAGAAGATCCGAAAGCCGGAGGCAAATATTGTATACGATGAAGGCTGTAACTCCATCGGACGGTCCACTAGCTGTACACTGAATTCAGTTGCCACAAATAAGTTTGGCTTCGCTTCTGAGATACTCTACAGTACTAGATCCAGCTTTATCATCCTCTTGATGTGCTTCTGCTGATGTGACATTGGACTTTTAGGCAGCAGCATGCTGATTACGCCAGACTGTATTCTTGGCAAACCCCATAATGTGATGTAATGAAAGGATCTGAAAGACTGAAGTAAACTTGTATCATACGTAAAGCGAATAAACCCCGGGGAAGATTGGTGATGTTCTATGATTCCAGTGTTTTGAAGTTCTTTTAAATCGGAATCACTTGTACAAAAGCCGAGAAACCTAATGCTGCATGGGACATCAGGCAAGCAGACGTATAAAAATCATAGGTCCCCTTAAAACAAGCCAGGAGTAAAGATAAGAGTAGTTGCTATAGAAATATAATATTGATCTTTTTGAGACTTTGAAGATAATTATAAGATATCCAAGTTTGCAGAATGATGTGCTATCTGGGTTTCGTAACTACATCACCATCTTCAAGTTGTAAAATAAACAACTAGATACCAAAACACGGCATAGCAAGTACGGATTTCGCTAAGCGTTTCAGAGCGGATTATACTACTCCTGATGCTCTACTAGTCCAGACCATGTATCAGAAGCGCTTAATTTTCCGAGAAACAGTCAGCCCCTTTCCAAAACTATATATTCTCACGTCACAGTTTCTGTCGACAATTAAATAAACACTCGGTTCAATTCTCCTCAAAATGATTTCAAAGTGGCTGATAAAAGCTCCACATGTAGCTATTCTCTTCTCTAATAAGGATTTAGCTGGAAAGCGTTGTCATTTAGGTGGTAGGTGCCTCTTGGCGTATGCAAGAGTATATATGGATACGAAGCGCCCAGTACCACCAATACAGTATTGACGAATTGAATAATGCAATTGGTTACATGTACTGGTCCATCTGGATGGCTGGTGCGTGCCAACCTGGCTTAAATCCTTATTACTCCTCTTTTGCTTCACTTTTCCTGCTGCCTGATTATATATCTTATATCGATAATTGGTATGTAGGATTCGATGGTAGGATTATACTCGTATCTATTTTTGAAGAGCATTTTGAACTTATACTGAGCGTGTAACCAAGCGTTCTGTAGTCAAAATAATGATGTGACGTCGCAGCTCCTTCGCGGATATATATTTTCATTTCATTTCACTTCATTCGAAGAGTATATATGTTTTGCATCTTCTTTCCCTTGAAAAATTACCGTCCCACAACTAGAAGTAAAGCATCTTCTGATCTCCCCACCAAATCCACAGCGTACAGTATCCGCCCTAAACCAAAAACTCAAAATGTTCACCAAAGCTCTTTCCCTGACAGCGCTCCTGGCTCTCACTTCTGCCTCGCCGCCTTCACTGAGCTCTCGTCAGCAACCAGGTGATACTATCTACTACCTCGCACCAACAGCAAAAGCGGCAGGAACCGCTGTAGATGGTGCTGTTCTCAACGCTGCAGACGGAGGTCTTTTCATTGGAAAAGACACCGTCACGTCGTGTCCGAGTGATTATCCTACATGCGGTGGCTTTACGAACATCACCGCCATTACTCTCACGGGGTCCAGCGCAAGCATGGTAAGTCCACCTCCTGCCCCCCGTATCATGGCCATCCACCCAATCTCAGCCTAAACCGTACCTAATGCGCTTAACTTCAGGATGTTGCAGTTCCAGGAGGCCAGGCCGCATACATAGCTGACGACGGAGCATTTGGGTTCTCATCTCTTGCCACTGGCATTCCCCCAACAGCGACCCAGACGGGATTCACTCGTATCGAGAGGTTCGCGCCAACAGAGACATATGCAGCGGTCTGGTTCAAGGGCTCGGACTGGCTGGCTTGTCCGGTAGCAGATACCGCTGGCGTGTATCGGGTCAGGGCCGCTGCCGTTGGGGATAAGACTGGTTGTATATATTTTGAGATGGCTGCTGTTGAGGTGGGGAGCGAGGATCCGCAGGCCTATGAATATGGTTCACCGGTTGTGGTTTCCTGAGCGCGATGATCGTTGCGTAAGAGAATGTGATGGAGATGGTGTAGTTGCTGGGCTGGATTTGGGATGGATGAGGTGTGTTTAAGGGAGTTATTAAAAGTTGAAAATGATGAGATGAAGGTAAAATAACATTGAAATGAAGATTCTTATAAAGAACAATAGAGCTACCGCTTTCAAATCTAAAGCCCAAGACTGAGTAAGCTACTTGACTAAACAAGAATGAGGCACGATTTTGAACGTTCAATTCTCCTCAAGCTAGCACATTGAAAGAATTGACAGTCCACTGCCTTGCAGAGTGTCAGGTTTGATAAAAGCAAAAAGAATTACAACAAATAAAAAGCAAAGTCTAGAGGTGTTCTGTTCTGTCTTCGACCGCGCACCTGTTCACGCAGCTGAGTATGGAATAAAGCAGGGGATATTAAGGTGGCAAGGTATTACCCCGTGCCGATGAAAGACTTCATCTGAGGAATGCAGGAATAAGGTGTGCGAGTAGATGCAGACTTTGTATTATGTGGTTGAAGAAGCGACGTGGTGGACGGTTGAACAACAATAATCTTTACAAAACATGCGTTTCTCAGCTACAGGTACTCCGTACGGAGGTACAGTGTTTACCCCGCCATCGACCCCGCATTATTCAGTTCAGTCGCTAACTTATAAATAGCAGACTACGGAGTACGGGGTATATTGATAGTAATACAGTAATACTTTATCGAAACACGTTTTTCCCAATGATAAGATATATCATGATACTGAAGTTACGGTATCACCACTGATATTAATGTTGCGTTAATGTATATTACCATGTTTACCTACCCCGGCTTTTCCAATGTAGACCCGAATATCGTCCGCGGCCCGGTACTAACCTTGAATGAAAATTATGAAATGCACTCGGCATTGCGGCAACATGTATTTACTGTATGTAGTGATCGATGAAGGTATTTGTAATCACCACTGGGCAATCACGGAGTATTCAATCCCGCCCGCAGATGTGCAAGTACTCCGTACAAGTAATTTATTAGGTAGGGTACCTAGGCTAGGCTAGGCTACCTACCTACCAGGTCCAGGTACTGTAGCTCGTGCGGGGTAGCGCATACAGTATGGAATATCCCGACGGCCGTCCTTACCGGCACTTGAACGTCACCTACTACATCGGTACTTGTACCATATTGCAACCAGAATTGTAACAGTCAGGTAACTCAATATCTCCCTCTCTCCCCCCTACTAGTCTGCTCTGCCCTCCTTGATCCTTTCTTCTTTCTCCTTTCTCTTCAAGTTCCTATCCAAATTCCCAGTCGTCTCTCCTCAATTCGAGTAGATTAACTTCACCGAACAACCAGAAGTCATGGCTCCAGAACCATACAACATCTCCGTCCCCCAGGAGAAAATCGACAAGCTGAAGACGAAGTTGTCTCTCGCCGAGTTCCCCGATGAACTGGAAGCCTCGGAATGGGACCTAGGTGTTCCATTGGCAGACATGAAGCGTCTGACCAAAGCCTGGGAGCAATGGGACTGGAGACAAGCAGAAGAAAGACTTAACAAAGTGCCTCAATACCACACTGGCATCAAAGTAGACGGCTTCGATGAGCTAGACATCCATTTCGTCTGGCAAAAGAGCCCAGTCAAGAACGCTATCCCCTTGCTCTTTGTCCATGGCTGTAAGTCCCTCCCCTAAACCCCACCCACCCTCCAGACCAACACCTAACATCCCCCAGGGCCCGGATCCTTCCTAGAAGTCCTCCACATCCTCCCCCTCCTCTCGGCCCCCGGCGGCCCTGCATTCCACATCGTAGCCCCTTCCCTCCCCAACTACGGCTTCTCCTCCGGCATCAAGACCCGCGGCTTCGCCGCAAAACAGTACGCCGAAACCTGCCACAAGCTGATGCTGTCCCTCGGCTACAACGAATACGTGACCCAAGGCGGAGACTGGGGCTTCTACATAACGCGCACGATCGGCTACCTGTACCCCGACCACTGCAAAGCCTCGCACATCAACATGATGCGCGCCGAGGCGCCCTCCTACACCTCGCACCCCCTCCTAGCGCTGCAGCACCAGCTGACGCCGTACACAGCGAAGGAGAAAGAGGGGTTCGCGCGCACGGGTTGGTTCGCGGAGGAGGGGAGGGGCTATTTCGTCGAGCAGAGTACCAAGCCGCAGACGCTGGCGTATGCGCTGAATGATAGCCCCGTGGCGCTGCTGGCGTGGCTTTATGAGAAGCTGCATGACTGGACGGATGGCTATGCTTGGAGCGAGGAGGAGCTGTTTACGTGGGTGAGCGTGTATGCGTATAGTCGGGCGGGGCCGGGGGCTGCGCATCGCATTTATTATGAGATTATGCATCCGGGGAAAGATGCTGTTACGAGGGGGATGGTGGAGAAGTATATTCCTCATGTGAAGTTGGGACTTGGTGAGTTTCTTTTCTTTGGCCGGGTTTATGGGAATTGCATGATCGATTGATGGGTTGCTAATGCTTCATATCACAGCGTATAATCCAAAGGAACTTTCCGTACTGCCCAAGTCATGGTGCAGAACCATGGGCCCCATTGTCTACGAGTCTGAGAACGACTCCGGTGGGCACTTCTACGCAACCGAGAAGCCGGAATACCTTACTCGGGATCTGAAGAAGATGTTTGGCAAGGGCGGCGGTGCGTACGGTGCTGTGAAGGAGAAGAGTGGATATGATCGTATTGCAGCGAATTTGTAACGCCTACCATGATTTTGCACGAGGCTAAGGTTCTATGGGAGATTTGTATAGCATCAATATAAGATATTTAAGCCTGGGCGCTCTTGCCATTATAGAGCCTATTATTTGCACAAGGTGCCTGCCCGCAGGTGGCATTCCCGAAGCTTCCGATTCATCGGTAGAATTCACCGACAAACTTTCCCAAGTCTTTCAGTCCCAAACTCCATCCAATTCTTCATTCATTCATACCCCTTCCTCATCCTCCTTAAACTACCATACAGTACTTGAAACTCATACCTCATACCTCATTCCCGTATATGATGAGAATTATCTTGCCCTTCCTTCTCCCTCTCATAAACGAAAATTATAAGTCGAGAAAGAGGATTGTTCGTCTGCCTGTCCGTCTTTTGTGAATCAGCTTACCTGCTGTTTGGCTTTGTTTGCATATATATAGTATGGGAATTCAGATTGCCGAGAGCCTACGATGCATTTTCGGTACGTTCAGCAATGCGTGCGTATTGAGAAAATAGTTTCAGGTGTCAGGGTGGATGTCGTAAAGTTGGGGTGGCATCATTTGTGATTTGTGCTTGGGAGCAAAGGAGTTCGAGGTGATGGATTGTTTGAATGAACGCTTCACTGAAGCAAGTCTTCTCGGCCCAAGGGGCTGTTGAGCACCGGTTTTAGATTCAGTCGAGCTTACCTCGGTTCACCAGGTTGGCTTTGCGGCTTTGAAATCCCACGTGATTTGACATACGAAGCTTCAACACGATATCAGTGTGTCGAGAAGCTGAAGTGGATGAATAAAGGAGTTGAGACCGCTAAATGCTATGGACATACTTCTTATGCACCCCTTTATAGTAGTACTGTACAGTCTTAGGTCTAGCCGTCTATCTCCAAATCTATGCACCACCGTCTATGCCACAACCACCCATCTCTATCGCTATCGAATCCTACACACAATCCATTCATCCTCCTCCCTATTCACATATCCCCTCCCAACCCCATTCCACTCCCCCGAGATGGAAGAAGCCGAAAAAAAGTATTTACACGTACTTGCACATCATAGCAACCATCAAGTCGAAAAGTCCAATGGCCTCGACGAAAGCGAAACCCAAAATAGCGTACGAGAACAGCTGGCCCCTCATGCTGGGGTTACGGGCCACGGCCATCAGGAGAGCAGCGAACACCATGCCGATACCGATACCGGCACCACCGAGACCGATGGCAGCGGAACCCATGCCCAAGTTCTGGGAGACTTGCACCATGGCGGTGGCGATCTCGGAGGAGAAGCCACGGCGAGCGGCCATGTTGCGGCTGGCGTGCGAGAGGATTTGCGAGGCTTGTTGACGCTTGATGGCGCTGAAGGGGGTGGATTGCTTGCTGGCTTGGGCGCGGATGCTCGAGGAGACGCCTGTTGGGATTGTGTTAGCTGAGTTGATTTGATATCATGTGACGAGACGGGGATGGGAATGGGAATTGGCAGGATTGGGTTGGTTTGGAGATGCCCATCCCAATGGCATTGAGGATATACTGACCAGAGAAAGCGCGTTGAGAGCCATTGGCCTTCACGCTTGAGCGGATGACGGGACGAGCGACCTTTGCTGAGGTAGAGCCCATGAGGGAGGCGACCTTGGGAGCGAACATACGGGCAGCCATTGTGTATGGTGGTTGTGTGAGTGTGTGTGTGGTTTGGTGTGGGTGGAGAGGAGAGGAGAGGAGTGATTAGAGGTAAGGAAACAAAAGTCTGGAGAAGCTGGAGGAGAGTGTTCTAAAAATGAAAGGGAAAGTAGAGGTTGGAAAGAAAGGACAAGCTCAGGAAGGGGTGGAAAAGTTTTCAAACGAGCTCTGGAGGCCTCAGGACCAAAGGGCCTTTCTGCGTTGGAGCGACTAACAGCCGGCTCACTCGTGGAACGGACGGTAAGCTTCTTTCACACGGTGATCCGTGGTATCAAGCTTCTTGCCTATTGCGGTTACGCACCACGCGCTTGCTTGTCCTGTTGAGGCTTCACGTCCCATATTTCTGGATCCACGGATCCATTCCTGCTGCGAGGGCTCGAATCAAGGCTCTGGAATCCGATAGCATCAAACGAGTGACCCCCGTAGGAGAGTGGTTCCGTTCGGGTGTTTACGGATATTGTTATTATTATTGTTATTACTTGTAGGAGTACCATTATTTAATGATTATTGTCTGACTGGATGGTTTCCGTAGTATCGTACATACTCCGTATTCGAGATTTGAGTTGACGAACGAAGAGAAAGACTCTCCGAGTGCCAAGTGGGTGGCCGGCTACTGCTACCGCTACCGCTACTAGTTGCCTGACTCGCCTCGCCTCGCAAATAAGCAGCGCAAGGTTTGACAGCCGAAAGAAAAAACGAGCCAGATCTGGTGCGTGGGGGTGGGGGTCATTAAATATCGACCTCCGATCCATCTCGACATCTGTTGTGCGGTGTTGTGTTTGCATAAAATCTCACAACATACACAGTACGGCACGAGTAATCAATGCAGCCATCCCAAGAAACGTCCCACAAAACCAGCAAACCAAGTGTTGGATTGATAGGACGTCGTTGTCGTTGAAGAGAACAGAACAGATTGTTATCAGCCTCAAGTGGGGCGCCTGTGCATGCAGCAGATTGTGTTATGCACAGCTAAGCTGTAACCAGCCGTAGCGTACGTGATTTTTCCATGGTTATCCCGATCTCATGGGACTATTTCGGATTTCCGTTTTTTCCCGATAGATACCCACCCAGCACACCCACCGATTTATTTAATTTACTGCAGAACTCCTTCTCGCGTGTTGAAAAGGATCATACAAAAGGGCGAAGTAAATCAATCATCTAGAAGATTAATGAAAAAAACTGTTTATTTATTCATCCCCTCCGACCTTCTCTTCTTCCCCATGCTCAAAATCTACCGAGAAAGAATATCTTTTACTTCGCTTTTACCCTATCCTACCTACCCCTGAGTGACGTTCCAGCCCAGCGGGTCCGTCCTTGTCTTGTCTCAGTGTCTCACTCACCCTGTCCGAAGCAGCCGGGCCAGTGGGCCGCACTAGAGAGTCAGGGAAGATTCTGTTGGGCAATCGCAATCTCCTTTCAAATATTTCTAAATTTGTACCGAGTAGATTACAGCTGGCCGGCTGGCTGCCGGACTGCGCGGACTCAGCTCTCTGCCGGATGGAGAATTCCTTGCCTTGTTTCCTTCCCTCCTTATCCACGATGACTTCATTATTCATGTTGTGCGGTGCTGTGCTGTGCTACGCTGTGAAAGATTGGTTTGTGCACGGTATAATTTTTTGATTTCACTATTAAATATCTACATCCCTCATGCACCGCCCGCCATCCAATTTTCGTCATAATCATAGGTAGGTAAGTATAGTATATATTTTTTATACAGAATCATCCACCGCAACGCTCTCATATCCGCCAGCCCTCGTCCTCGTCCTTGCACTCATCATCCTGGGCGTCTCGTACATGGCTGTGTAATCGACGACCTGTCCGCCTAGCATCGCAGCGCCGTTCTCCCGTTTCCCGAATACAGGCGCCGGATCGCACCAGAAATCTTTGCAGTTTGTGAGGCACCCGGCCGAGAAGGGGTTGCGATTGCGGCGTGTGGTGTCTTTCTTGTTCAGCGCTGTCTCGACGAATGTGTCGACGCCTAGGATTTTCTTCCATTGCGCGAAGCAGCCTTGCTTGTGGTTGTGGTGATGGCCGCCAGGTGCGTGGGTAGGCGGCAGGGCAGGATCTGGACCTAGACCTGCGTTGCCGATTTGGGCTCCCGATTGAGATGTAGTCCCCGTCGTAAGGGCCGAGGTGATGGCTTGTGAGGCTTTGCTTCCATGCATGTGGTCTGTTCCGCGCATGTTTTCCCATGTCGTCATGGCCCTGGAGATCTGGACGAGCTGGACGAACATCAACATAGTTACCCATGTTAATTGTAGAGCCGCCCAGATCATGAGGACGAGAGTGTATGGATCCGCATTTACAAGCTTGCAGAGCTCTGGAGCTAGGATATTGCACTCTGTGCTCCCTTCGGCCTTGTCACTCAGGATCTCGAAATCTGCTATCGTTAGCTGGGCAGGGATGTATTTCCGGCCATGTCATGCTCACATTTCAGTGTTATTCTCACTAATACCAAAACACCTACCTCTAAAGTCACTAAATAGAGGAAGAAGTGTCTGTGGTTGTTGACGCCAATACAGTTGTATACCCAAGGACAGTGGCTTTGTATGGAGTCAGTTATAGGTCAAAACCGGACTTGATTTACTTACTGGTCATGCTTGGCTACACAGCGGTTACACCTTTTGCAGTGCTTGCTTCTCAATGGCTGCCGAACCATACAAGGAACGCAAAAGTTTTGCTCGTCAAACTTCCATAAACTCAAAAGCTCGTCAATGACGGCCTTTTGGGGACCGAGTCCACCAAGCTTAGGAACATAGCCAGGCTCGTAGATCATGGTGCAGAAGTAAAAGTAACCACATAGGGTGTACGCCACCCCAAAAGCAAGATTACTGAAGGGATAGGAGGAATATGTCCCTACGTTGATTAGCAATAGCCTCTTTCGCGGTAGTCGAACTCACAAGGAAGGACAGTTGATAACCACCTTAACCCAACCCAAAATAATGTACCCGCGAATATTCCCGCAAGCCAAGGCTACAAAATCAGCTTTTGGTCTCTAGATGTGTTCTAGAAGACTTGCCGTTTTATGCATATGCCTCATATCCGATGGCGCATATTCCATCACTTGCTGCGCAAGCCATTGCAAACCATAACCAGCAAACAACGCAATAGGTACGCCCGCGTACACCACCATATGGCTTGAAATCATAACCATAACCCATAAAATCAAGAACGGGAAGAAGAAGAAGAACTTGTTCATAAAGCTCCGTTTATCCTGTAACAACCACGAACTCATTGGGAAGTCAATTGTCTTTGGCTTCCCCTCCTCATCATACCCACATTCTCGTAATGCTCGGTGCCATGTCCTCTCCGTTTTCATTTCTACTGCTGTGACTGCGGGTGTCTTTCCCGTCGAAGTTTCCGCAAATCGATCAGCCCCGTATTCGATCAATTTCTGAATGCAGCCTTGGGATCCTTTGACAAGAGCCCAATGTAAAGCTGTAAATCCCGTCTCATCCGCAGCATGAACATCTGCTCCCCATCTCAGGAATAAATCCACGCATGCCGGAAACCCCTTGTAAGCAGCCCACATGAGCGAAGTATGCCCATGGCTGTCTGGGATGTCCACCGAGATATTTTGGTGCAGGAGTAAGACCAGTAGGAAGATATTCCCTTCGAATGTTGCGAGGTGGAGGATATTGTAGCCCTGGATATCTGTGACCAGAGGATCCGCGCCGTTTTCGAGCAAGAGATGAACCGTATAATAATGACACCTTTGAGCTGCCCACATTGCAGGCGTAGCAACTGATTCCCCTCCTTTCTTATTGACATCTGCGCCAGCCTTTAAGAGGAACTGGCACATGGCGTATTGGTTGTTGATAGCAGCCCACTGCAAGGGATATCAGCAATTGTCCCAAAGCTTCTGCAGAATAGACACATACATGTAGAGGCGTAATCCCCTCAGCATCCGCATATGTACCATCAAACTTCCCACTACCAAACAGCTTCTCTATCCCCTGGATATCACCGAGCCGCGCGAGTTGCATGATATCTTCATCAGGGTTCACTGGCGATCCTGGGGATATTATCTCCTCCATCTCAACATGTTCATCATCACTCAATTTCGGTGTTGCCACCGACGTTTTCCCAGTTGGCCCCATTATGTCCGCTGTCCCAACTGCACTCGTAGAATTTGACTGTTTGCCCTCAGACATGCCTGGGTCAAGTCGCAGAGTAAATCCAAGGCCCCAAGATTCGTGTCTTCGTTACTCGTTGTTTAAACTAAAGGATAAAGTGTAGAATTATATTCGTGAGAAGAAGACACACATCGTGGAGGTTTTGAGTCGGCGCTTTGAAATTGCAGATTACTTGAAGCTGACGGGTCGTGAACGAGGCTGAGTAAACCCCCTGCACCAAAACATTTTAGTGCGCAGCTGGTGGTTCAGCTTGAAGCCTTGCCTTGCATCTAGTCATTGCAGCCTTTGCGACAGCAACACTCGAAATTACTGGAAATAGATCCATAATGTCTACAATTACAGATTGGGCGCATGCCCTAATGAGCCCATCCCCTGTGGCCCTCATCGTCGGCATTCTCCTAGTCTTGAGCGTACCACTCTTCCTACACTCATTCGTTTTTCGAGCAAGCGGCCTCACAACTCTCCCCTCAATACTGCTCATCGGTCCCAGTGGTTCTGGGAAGACGTCTCTTTTGACTCTCGTAGGTCACTCTTTCACTTGATAAAAGCCTACAAAAAGACTAACCAGAAAACCAGTTCGAGCGCGGCACATCCGCTGCTCAAACACACACCTCTCAAGCCCCCATCTCCGCCGAATGCCACCTCCCAGTCGGCACGCTCGCCTCCTCAGACAAATACCGCTCCGTCAACGACCCCACAAACCTCACGCACAAAAAGTTTCTTCTCATCGACACGCCAGGCCACGGGAAACTGCGACACCATGCCCTGGCCAACATCACCAACCCCCAGAACCTCAAGGGCATAATATTCGTCGTAGACGCGGCTACGCTGTCCGCTGGAGATGAGGGATTAAGACATACAGCCGACTATCTACACGACATTCTCCTGATACTGCAAAAGAGGACCGAGAGCAAAAACAAAGCCGTAAAAGCGCTGAAAGATATTCCCATCTTGATAGCGGCGAATAAGGGGGATTTGTTTACGGCACTGCCTGCTTCGCTTGTGAAGAGCAGTTTGGAGGCGGAGATATCCAAGGTTAGGAGTTCGAGGAGTAAGGGGCTTCTGGATTCGGGCATTGGGATGGAGGATGAGGGCGATAGGGATGAGTGGTTGGGAGAGGTGGGGAGTACGGAGTTTAGGTTCAAGCAGATGGAGGAGTTTG
>QGMG01000188.1:0-45535 GCA_007825325.1 Lachnellula cervina | reverse complement strand
AATTGGAATGCGAGTCAGAGTGCGGGCGAGAGGGCGCCGGAGACGCCGTTGAGTCAGGTGTATCGCGAGAGTTGGGTTGAGAGGGAGGATTGGGCTCTTCGTTGAGCCGTTGCCCCGTGTGTGTGTGTTTGTTTTGTTTTGTTTGTTGTCTGAGGAGGATATACCCTACTTCCTACTTCCATGGAAATCTTTCCTAAATCTAATCTAATATATGTATGGAGCATAGCAAATGGTGTTGGGTTGGTGTTTTTGGGCATGGCAATCAATGGGCATTTGCATTTGCATTTTCAGGACTGGGATGGATGCAGGGAAGGATAGGAGTTTGTATACTAGGGCTGGCTGAGTTTTACTTCTCAGAGCAGAAACAGTCTTGAAATAAAAGAGAAAAGCAAATAAACATTCAACAAATAAACATTTAAACACTTGATGTCTTGAGTAATCTTCTCTCCGTAATTGGAAACTTGTTTGCTTTCTCTACTCTGGTATGTCTTCACAAGAGATAAACCCCGCGTATCTCGCAAGGCACCCACCACCCAACTGTAATCTATGTGTGGTGTTTCGATTTCAAGAGATGAAAAATGGTATAGACGCCAGTGAACATAACATAACTCATGCCCATCCCATCCCAGCCCATCCCCGTAAATTCCACGCCTTGCAATGCTTCTTTAACCAGCCATCCCATGCCATGCCATGCAACCAACGCCTATCAAACTCAAACTACCAAATTGACTTTTGCCCCAAGCAAGCATCTGATCTGATTGCACCTCATCTCGCCTCATTTCACCTCATTTCACTTCACCTCACCTGATCACCTTCTTGCCACGCGGTCACAGGGAAGAAGATCCTAATTCCCATAACCCATCAACTTGGTAATCTCATCTAGCAACTCCTGCAGGTCATCATCCGTGATCTTGTCCGTGAGACTCGGGATCAGCGTCTTTGCTTCCTCAGCCGTGTCGCAGCAAAGTGAGCCTATACCAGTCAGCATCATCCCGTTACTTCTTGTCCGCTCCTGCAAGACTGCAAGCCGTAGGGAAACACAATTGCTAGCATCCTTTCATGACCAAGAATGAGAGGTAGCCTCTTCCCGCGCCCTCAAGCACCTCGTCTAAATATGAACCTCCTCCGAAAGCGAAAGCGAGAGCGAGACATACCAAGTTGCGCCCGCTCGAACTTCGCAAGCTCCTTATGCGCCGTCAAAAGTCGCTCCACAGCCTCGACATTCTCTTTCCGTCTGAACCGAGCAAAGTGCTCTAGGTAATCGGTTGTCTTTTGCAGGATCCTGCGTGTTTGGGGTCTTGTCAGCGGGGGTTCTTCCTTGGTAGCCAAAATCTCACGATATCGAAACCCCGAATCCAAAGACATGAATAAGCCTCAGCCTCCACCACCCACCAGTACTGTCTTCCGCCCAATTGCCTTTTCCTTTTCCCTTTCTTTGTATCTGTATGTAGGTAGGTTTGTAGAATCAATCAATCAATCAACCAATCCCCGTAGAGCCACAGACATGCCTGCCGTCGTTCCGAATTGTACAATGTGCCCAAAAATAACCCACCCAGTACAGTGCAGTGCGAGAAAATGACATACTCAGTCTCATTCACATTCTTCCGATCAACCCTCCGCTTCGCAACCAGCGCGTTTATAACCAGCGCCGCTTCCGAGTGTGTCAGCGCGTCTACGTTTTGGAATTCGCCGAGGCGGAGCTCCGAGCTGGCTTCTTCGTCGCCTTGGGGCGCTTCGCGGGAGCGCGAGGTGGCTGCGTGTTGGGGGGTTGTCATTGTGAGTGAGTGAGTGAGTGACTGGTTCGCGGGGTGGGAGATGAGGTGGAAGTGGAAATGGAGGTGAGGCGACCGTGGAAAGGAGGTGTAGCTCGTAGTCGTACTCGGAGGAGCTCGTTGGCAGGGTGAGCTCGGGGAGGGAGGAGGGAGAGAGGTTGAGAAGAAGGGATGCGGGGAGAGAGAAGAGGTGGTGGGGAGCGTCTGTCGCGTGAAGAAAGAAAGCTCCAAATCGCTTCCAGAAATTCTTTTGGCTTGTGAACAAAACAATCCGGGGAAACTCCAATCCAATCCAGCAGCCCGCCTCACAACAAGCAATGCGCCAATCGCAACACCACCTCTATTCCTCCTTAAACCACCATTCCTGCATGACATACAGTTTATGCGGATACATGTCCAGCTTCTAAATCCTCCAAATCTCATTTCCGACTGCACCTAAGCCGCAACTATGTACGTTTTGCAGTCTTCCTATACTTGAACGAGAAGAACCAAGGGTGCACAGCTGATTGAACATAGGGTCGTCTACGCCCTCATCATAATCAACAAAGCAGGCGGTCTAGTCTACCAGCGCGACTTCACCGAAGGTCTCAACAAGCTCAGCGTAAACGACTATCTCGTCCTAGCCGGTACATTTCACGGGTACGTACTTATCCCCCTCCCTCCACCCTTACTCATTTTAATCCTCCCACCCCAGAGTCCACGCCATAACGACCCGTCTCAACCCGTTGCACCCCCCAAACGAACCCCCTTCTGGTATCGAAGTCCTGGAAACAGAACACTTCCGCCTGCAATGCTTTCAAACACTCACGGGCACCAAATTCCTCCTGTTCACGGAGCCCTTCCAGCCGAATACGGATAAGATTGTGGCA
This sequence comes from Lachnellula cervina, assembly GCA_007825325.1. Classification (NCBI taxonomy): domain Eukaryota; kingdom Fungi; phylum Ascomycota; class Leotiomycetes; order Helotiales; family Lachnaceae; genus Lachnellula; species Lachnellula cervina. The sequence goes on along the minus strand of QGMG01000188.1, from coordinate 42,894 downwards.
AGGATATATGAGCTGTATGCTGATTATGTGATGAAGAATCCGTTTTATAGCCTGGAGATGCCGATCAGGAGTGAGGGGTGGGAGAGGAGGTTAGTGCGGGAGATGAGGGTGCTTAATTCGCGGTAAAGGGGGGAGAGAAGGATGAGAAAGTGATTATGGCATAAGGGGGAATAGAAAGAGAGAGTATGAGAGAAGATAGGATGTGGATGGAAGAGTGATCATCTACAAGGGGTAATGATAATGCTACATGGAAACGCCTGGAGTATGGAATGAACGGAATGGGAGCAAATTAAACGCTCTTTGCATATCAATGGAGTTTAGATGGAGTTCAAGCAAGGCACATAATTGGACCGAAATACACAAGTATATATGCCTTTTCATAAGCTCCATTCATGGCGAATCTATTGATACATCCCAACGCCATCAGCAATGCTATACCAACACATCTGCCTACGCCAGATCCATTTTATCCGCATCGTCCTTCTTCTCGTCCTTCTCCCCACTCCCACTGGCCTCCCCATCCTTATTCAACAACGGCTGTGCATCCTCCCCTCCCTCCTTCACCTCTTCCTCCTTAATCTGCGGTAATGCAGCCTTAGCATCCTCATCCGCCTTCTCCTTGGTCTGCTTCTCCACTCTCGCCTTTTCCTCTTCCATACTCATGCGTAGCGCAAGAGCCAACTCGGGGTCCACGCTGGGATCAATGCCGAATTCAAAGCTGCCGCCCTCGCCACCTTCTGCTCCTCCACCCATTCCTGCACCTGCGCTTGACCCATCGCCGTTTAGTATGGGGCTTGTAACAAGTTGGTCGCTGAGGAGTCCAGGCCCAGGGGGGATGATTGCTAGATGTGATCCGTCACCACTCTTAACGTTCTCGTTGAATGCGGTTAACTTCTTGGTTATATCGTCGTCGAGCTCGCCAAAGGCTACAAAATCAATGGCCACGCCTCCCTTCTTCATCTTCTTGGCCAGCTTGATAAGAGTCTTGTCATCTTCTGGGATCGGACTGCAGGTAAAGACAATAACCCGTTGGCGTTGTGACTTATTTTGCCGGTGTTTAAGAGCAAGCTATTCAAAACCATCAGCATCAAGATCGACCAAATTCTCGAAAAGAACATACACCAGCAATTTGAATACCCGTAGCCAAATGACTATCCCCTCTAATCTTCGACTTGGTACGATGTAAACCCTCCAATATCTTTCCGTGGTCTGTCGTCAGCGTGACCAACACCTCAGGGCCCTTGCCACCCATGCTCATCAGTCCGACGGAGGATTCAGGGTTGCCTTGGGTGATGGCGGAGAAGATTAGGGAGACGGCGTCGGATTGTGCTTCGAATCTGGTGGGTGTGTAGTCTCCATTTCGACTGCTTTCACTGTTGTCTACCACTACCATTACTGCTTCGAGACCCATCTTGAATGTGTTGCCTCTTTCCGAGGGCTTGAAATCTGCGGGATATGGGTATGTTCGAGGGTCGAGGGTTTTGGGACGAAGTGTAGAGTTGTGGTGGAAGGTTTGGACTTTGATGCACTTTGATGTTCAGTTCAGGTTCATTCAGGCTCAGGTAGCTATGTCTGCGCGTACCTTGTCGTGCAAGATCCCTGTAGCTCTATACCTTTATTGGGACTAGCGTGTTACGCCTGGAAGCGGGCGACTTTGACTGCATTTGTTTACTTTCGAGATTCGCACTTGCAGCAGGAACTGAACAACTTCACTTACTACTGATGAATAATTCTATAACCGAAACCCCACCACTACGTATCAGACATTCGGCAACCTAAAATAGAATTCATAGCATCGCCAGACTTTACTTCGCCTCACATCAACATGGCTCCGACGCGATCAAAGAAGACCACGCGCAAGTCAACCGAATCATCAGCAAGCTCTGTAGACATGCAAAGCTTCCCAGCGCCCCCTCAAATGGTACCTACAAAAACGCGCAGTCCAATGAAGACCCCTCCGTCGCAGAGAAGTCCCATTAAGAAGGCGAAAATGGGTATCACATTGGGCCAGAAGCAGGCATTGATTGATAACCTTCAACTCGAGAGTGAGATTCCTTTGGGAAATACCCATGAACTATGCTAACCTTCTAACGTTAGTTACGGAACGCGCGAGAAAGCTTCGTGCACAGTATATGCTTCAATCACAGGGATTGCGGTCGCGTATTGAGATTCGAGTTAATCGCATACCTACCGCTTTGCGACGCGCAAATATGGAGGAGCTGTTAAATAAATACAACGAAGCTGCTACTAAGACTGCGAACAAGAGTCCTCAACGTGCGGAGAGAAACTCACCAGCAAAGATGAAACAAATCCAAGAACAATCTCGAGCGAGTCCTTCACCGCAAAGACCCCAGAAGCGTCATAGGTGAGCCTTCAACGCGTTTCTATTCCGTGTGTCTACTAACATTTCCAGTAACGAAATTTACTCTGTCGACAAGGAGAACGAAGATATCGAGAACCCAAAGAAACGGACCCGCGGACCACCAGTTCCACCTGCACGTACAGCATCCAAAGCAAAACTACAATCCCAAGTCCTATCACCACGATCCGCCAATTCCCGTACCATCCCACGTTCTCCAGTGCGAGCATCACCAGTAAAATCCAACCTGGCACGTCCAATATCACCTTTGAAACCAGTAGCACCAACACCAGCAGGAGGGGCGGCGGGGATCCTTACCAACATGGTAGAGAAAGCCAAGTCGACTCGAGCAGCAGCTACACGAAAACCTGCAGAACCAGCAAAGACTACAGGTGTAGGACGGGGCAAGAGAACTGCGGCGCCAGCACCAGCTCCAAGAGTCGGAAGGGGAAGACCGAGTACGATCAGTGATTCGAGCGATGCTAGCAATGGTACGATTGTAAGAAAACCGGTTGCAGCCAAGAAGGAACCCGCCAAGAGAACGGTTATGGGTACGATTAGGGGTATGGGAGGAGCGGCAAGTAAGAAGGTGCAGGCTAGCAAGCCAGCGGCTACTACTACGGGTTCGAGGGTTCTCAGGAAGAGAAACTAAGTATTGTTTGCTTGGTGCTTCTGGAGTTATTGTGATGATTAGCGTTTGGGTTTGGCGTTCAAGGGTCATTGTTAGTTTCTACAGGTGTTTTATTGTCATTCCCGTGAAGCACGGCCAATGATAAATTCCGAATTCTTTATTGAACTTCCCCGTGCTAACGTATTAGTTGTGATATCAGCCCCCATGCATCATTTATATGTCCATTGTACAGCTCTTGGTTATCCCCACGCTAATCTTACAAGCCCCCTGACTTATTTTTCAGGGGGGTAAATAGTACCCATAGGGAGTCATAGGGGTTCATGAACTATAGTTTTAGGTACCGATTAAGAAGTCTATAGGTCTACACTTACTTATAAGCCTAGGTTCCAGCCGATGTCTACTACCCCCTCGGGAAAGTAGTAGTGTAGCCTGGATCTTATATCCCAACCAATACAGCAGCCCGCCCTCGTTCAGACACGACAGGCTCTCGAGACGTAAAGTTCCAGAGCTAGTTCCAAGCCACTCTAGCGTCATCTGAGACATCATCAATCTTTATCTGGTGATCCTTCAACAAGTGTCTGACAAGGTTTCCAAGCTTTTCATACAGCGTGCTTTTCGAGCAGCCAACCTCAGGACAGCGACGTGCTCTCCAGACTGGTACGTACGGTTCTCGAGCTTTTGAAGTATCAAGGCCATGAGTCTTGACGAGATGCTGTGTGAAGTTCATTCCGATGCTAAACGTCGTCGTAGACTTGCAGCCTGGGACTGGACAGGTGTAGCCTTTGGGAAAGATCATCGAATGCTCATTCGCGAAGTGATTTTTCCATGCGGTTTTTGTTTGGAGGATTTCGTTGGGATCACAGCCCGGGTAATCACAAGCTTAAGGGGTGCACGAGTGACAGTTGTAATGAAGCTTGGTTCTTTGTTCTTCCGTGCGAAAAGACTTGGTGCAACCAGATACCGTGCCTGTAATTGATTTCTCCGAGTACGCCTCTACAGCTGCTTCTTTTGATGTTACCTTACAGCTTTGAAAGTGCTTTTGTAGGTCTTGCGGGTTGTGAATTTTGTGTTGGCAGCCATACTTCTTGTTGTCGCACGGGTAGTAGTATGGTGTGCGCATATCTCGAGTATTTCCAGTAGCAACGATGCTCATGGCTTCTGCTTCTTCGAACCATCGAGCTGTTGCAACTCTGGCTACGAGTGCATTGCGGACAATGTTGATTTTTGAGAAGAAAGCAATGAACTGGACAGTGTCCATGTCCCAAGGAAGCGCGTCTTGGTCCTGAGATTAACCTGATATGGGGAAGAGTGCGGCGTGCATATTCTCATTCAGCTCGAAACCCCTTTTTGTGATATGGCTGCCTCAAGATCGGTAACAAGGTCTTTTTCAACGTTTTTGAGAGCCTTAACTGTGAAATAATTAGTTCAGGTGTTGGTTAGATGTATAATAATACTCACGTTCATCTTCTTCTGTAAGCTCTGCGTTCTTTACATCATGGTGAACAAGCGCAGGCTGAACATCTTTTGACTTCTGACCGAGTGATTGAACTGGTACATTCGAAGGCAAGGGAGCAAGCGCTGATAAGCAGATATTAGCAACGACCAAATGGATTGGAAAGAGAACGTACCTGGACGCAAAAGTACTTTTGGTACGCTCTGGACCTGAGCTTGGGTATCGACGGTGTCCAATGTGTCCAATGTGTCATTTCTTCTAGCCACTTGTGTACTTGAGTGCCAGGCGCACCGACATCGTCGGTGAGAAGCTTTGAAAACTTCTTGGAACTGATGCGGTCTTCAAAAGTACTTTCGAGCATGGAGTCGATGCTTTCGCGGCCGTAGTGATCACCGCGCGATGGTGGAGCCTCGAACTCGAGGTCTGAAGTTGAAGTCGTCCTCTTCCGCCATGCTGCTGGAGAGATTGGCAGATGGAGAGATAGATGCAGAGACAGATGGAGAGATGGGTGGAGATGCAGGAGATGGAGGAGACATGGTGGAGGGGAGATGTGAGAGTTGGAGAAGTTTGGAAGCATTTTCGTGAACTGAGATAAGTGCATGAGCAACAGGCAGGTCTCGCTTAGCGAAGGGGGAAGGAACGAGGTCGACGGTAAACAAACTTCCTGTTAAGGAAAGGAGCGGCATCCAAGTAAAAATTAGCTATCAGCAGTGCTCATACAGACCTCATTTATTTTACCGTTTCTTTTATTACACTCTCTCATCTAATTTCATGATTATATTCAATTTCCGTCTTGAAAAGTCCGTGGGTAGAAAGGGTGACGCGCCGCTGGCCCTCCTGGGGCCATTGCCGTGGACGTCGGGAGTATATTTACTATGTATAGTTGTAATAAAAAGTACTTTTATGGCTTATATGGAGAGAAAGCACAATTATGCCCTATAGAGAGAGGAAGTAGTAGTAAGTTGGACAAGGTCCTTTCCTTTCCTAGAGAAGAAAGAACTAAGTAAGAACCACGAGGTAAAAGGAAAGCAGAAAGGCAAGAATGAGGATCCTACTTAAACGCAGATTTATACCTAAGAAAGAATGTGCAATAAACTAGCTTTCCGGTGACGCTCCGCTGGCCCTCCTGGGGCCACTGCCGTGAAGGCCGATGCTACTATATCCCTCATCCCTTCCACGTTCTTTGCGATTAATCTTCTAATATAGAACCGCGCCCTCACTAAGAGGCTGCAAGCGCTAATACTATTTTAGGCTTAGAAGAGGGCTACATTTCCGGATATTATCTAAGATTCGTCCGATGTAGAAGCATAAAAAGATAATTGCGATCGCAATATAGAAGAGCCACGAGTGCAATGCAGAAGAATAAATAAGAAGGGTGCAATGCATATATTATAGAAGAGTGCGGTGCAGAAGATTAAATAAGAAGGATGCAATGCATGTTATTGATTTGTTACTATAGTTACCAAGCTTGCAATACAAAAGAACAGTCAGAGCTCACAGTGTTTGAATATAATAAATGGATCGTCTCTTTGATTCGCAAGCAGCTCATAATCTTTCCTAACCAGCTCCACTACCCTTCTTGATCTTGCTTTCAATCAACTCGATATTATCTTCCGGAACAACCCTATACTTCTCCAAAATAAACTCCTCAATCTCCTCACTCACATCCCCCTGCACGACAATCTCCTCGCCGCCACTCGGCACCTTCGTCACACTGGCGCCCGTCGCGAACTTCTTCCCGAAATCCTTGGCCACCTTTTTATTCTCCAGCCCAAAGGCCTCCAGCCCGCTCACCGCAGTGACGTACTTGCGCTTGTTGCGCTCGACGCGCTTGATGGTCACTTTGGAGGACGAGAGCGTCTGGGCTTGTTTCAGCTCGGCGGCTTCGGCTTTGAGCGCTTTTTTGTGCGCGTCTTTTTCGGCGCGCTTGCGGGCGTCGAGGGAGAGGGTTGAGGTTGCGGCTGCTAGGGCGTCTGGGGGTGGGTGGATTGGTTAGGATGGTTGTTTAGATTTGGGATTGGGATTGGGATTTGGGTTTGGGGGGAGAGGGTGAAAGAAGGGAGGGGAGGGGAAAGGGAGAGGAGAGGGGGAAATACCTTCAGACCATAAGCGGTCGTACATGTCTTCATTTGTTTTCTGGAGCCATTCCTGGCATTTCTTGACTGTGCCGCCGAACTCGCAGTACTACTTCCTCGTCTCGTGAGTCTTGTATCCTCGCCTTGATATGGTGTGAGTGGGGTTTAGATGTACATACCTCTGGTGGTAATGAACAGACTGTTGGAGATGGATGTTAGCTGGTGGTATAGCGAGGTGAGGTTGGGATTGAGTACGTACCTCCGCAGTAGATTACATGTCTGGATTGGGGCTCTGCTGGCTCTTGGTGTTCTGTATCGGCCATTATGTAGGATGGGCGAGATTTGTATGTGCTGTAGCTATGTTGTTGTGATGTTTTTGGTGGTGTTTGAGACGTGGATGGCGGGGCAGGATTGAAGAGGAGGGGCAATATGCGTATAAGGGTGTCTGTATCAACGGTGATACGTGCACCAGTGTACTTTTTTTTTCAACCACACGAATCCATCCCTCTATTCGTATTGGTACATGCTCTTCTTACAACTACTAGTTACGACCTTAAGTAAGGCTGCGGATTGTGTTTGAACGACTGATCACGCATCTACAAATGATGCGTGCTTGCTATTATTATCATATCTGCAGTCTGCAGGTGCTCTTGATTGGGCTAGGCTAGGCTGGCAATTTGTATCACGACAACTTCTCTTTGTTCATTAGTAGATTCTGTCAAGTGCATTGCAAGAATTTGCTGGTATGCGGTATCCTCGAGTATTTCATAGTTATTTCCCTGGGATTTCTTGGATTTGAATGACCCTGACGCTCAAAAAGCCCACCTACGCTTAGATGTTGTCGGGGCGCTTATAAATCTCCTTCGAACTGTCTATCTCCGTCTTACATTCCCTCACTTAGTACCTCTCTTACCTTGGGGTCTGACTGACTTGATCACCGATATCTAGATTCCGAACCCTTGGAGCAATCTCTTCCACCGTGCCAGCAGCTACAGACCAGAACCTGAAGGTGTTTTACAAGCAGGCTCGTCATTCTAATACAGGCCCGGGAGTTTTGATGCAGTCCATTCCACTCCCAGTCTGGCTTCGCGACCCACAAGGCGAGCCGTAGGGGCCTGAATAATCTCCAATGGGCTCGGACTGCAGTACGGAGTAGTAGCAAGGGCTTTGTGAGTCGGCGTTATCATTTCGAGATCCTGATAATTCCACGCCTTGCTTGGTTTCCTGAGAAGTTTAGAGGTTCTTAATGATACGTTAAATCATCAGCCGTTAAAAAGATCCTATAACCATGGTATTTAAGACAAAATATGGAGCAGTGTTGACATTCGGACGAATACGGTTAGTTTCCGAACCCGATCCGATATGCTCGGATAAGCCGAGATCTCTTACAAATCTTGACCTAACCAAGTAAGAACCACCACCAACACCTTCTCTTTCATTTCTTGTTCGGATATTCCGAAGTTGCCGCATAGAATCCTATCTTACCTGTGTCTTTCACTCGATCAAGTCACCCTCACAATCCTGACCGCACGCTCATCAGGGTCAATCGACGCCAACCTTTTTAGTTGCAGAGGGGCTGTAGCATGAGTCCACCACAGGCACGCTTACAATCACGCACTCCACAAGCCTGTGAGAGATGGTATGCCAGGCCCCGTATAAGCGGCTTCGTTTTCTGACATCGTTGTTGACAGCCGTCGGAGCAAGACAAAATGCAACGGTGATAGACCACAGTGCCGGAGCTGTAAGAAGCGCCAGGTGACTTGTTCTTGGTCTACAATCGCTACACTGAATACGTTCAATGCTCTCACTCCTCCCAGAGACCAAGAATCCCCGCGAAGGAAAGAATTGGACCCGATAGCTCAAAGTCACCCGACCATTCCTGATATCCCTTCTCTTGTCAAGACCCCTCTTGTCCTCCCAGAATCTCATCTACTGCAGCGCTTGTTTCAGATATTCTTTGATCGACACCATGAGGCGGAACTTTGCTCCTTCTTCCACAAACCTTCATTGGATATCCCCAATCTGCATGATCGATCTCCGCTTTTGGTTGCTTCTGTGATCAGTCTGGCTGCTTTGTACATCTCGGCCGATGAAGCTAAGACCGACTTTGGCTTTGAGACACCTTGCGCATTTTCAGACCACTACAATCGTCTTGCGAAATCTTATGCTTACGGTCTTAGCGATGAACCATGTAGTAAGTAGTGCTTAAACTTTCCGCTCATATTGTGGTGCTAATTCCCTCCAAGTTTACACGATCCAGGGCTATTTGATCCTTGCTATTCGTGAGCTTATAGCATGGTCAAATGTAAAAGCCTACATGTATGCTGGGACGGCACTCAGAATGGCTCAAGCATTGTCTCTCAATGTCGAAGTAGGCCAACGGTACTCCCCCCGACAGAAAGAAGTTCGGAGAAGGACGTTTTGGGCTTGCTGTGTCGTGGACAGACTGATTTCGTATTCATGCAACAAGCCTTTCACAGTGTCAATACAGTCAGCAAGTATCCAGCTTCCTTGCCCGGAGAATGTCTTTGCCTTTGATGAGGTCTATACCGGCCTTACTGTTAAAGATGTTGCCTTGCAGGCAAACCAGGTGTCTCAAGTTGGAATTATGCCCTTCTTTATTGCAATGGTGGGCTTATGGGGGGATATGGCCTTGCTACATGTGTCTGGAGGAAGACGACGTTCTAAATATGGTCCCTATGCTCCGGAGGGTGAACTCTTTCAATATCAGCGCGCCATTGAAGATTTCTCGGCAAGCTTACCACCGTCCCTAAATTGGTCTGCTCAAAACTACAAGATTCACCAATTCACTGGACAGGCACAAGCATATGTTAACCTGAATTTCTTACTGCATCATGCCAAATGTGTAATGGCTCAGGAATATCTCCCCCAGCTTGATTCACAATATGCTCTTAATCCTGAGTTAGACGACACAATTGTCTACGATGCGGCCGGCATATCGCTTGATTACCAGGATGGATCCATCATCAAATCCTGCATAACAAGTATCCGTGCTATCACAGACATGGCACAGACGCTAAATACTGGTTCGGAGAGAGACCGAGAGCTTCTTCAATCGACCTTTGCTGCGAACGCGATTTTGACAGCCTCTGCCATACATCTCTGGGTTTTGTATACACAGACTTGTGACGAATGCCCGAAGCATGAAGCACTCGCAATGGCAGAGAATCTACGACAGATTATGAAGTCCTGGCAGCCCCAATGGCGTGTTGCTACCGCATGGGTGGAGACTCTAGAGATGCTGTACAAGTTATACGTGTACTCGTACGGAAAAGTAGTTGAATCAGATCTGGACTGCTGGGATATGGGAGCCGACGATATCAATGACAGCTTAGAAGCAGCAGGGGAAATTATCGATGAGGGTGGCGTGCACACGTCCACCGATGCGGATGGATTGTCGGATCCATCGACAGCATGCCAACGGCTCTGTGATAAGATCCGAAATATATTGGTCAACCCGCTGCTTGCTACGGATATTAAAAAGCGGAATCTAAGGATATATTGCAGGACATTGTGGCAACATATGTGGATTTTGGGCCCATCGGAAGGCATTGGGCAAGATTTTCTGAGTTTAGAAAACTTTATGGGCGAGCCGGGATCAGGCCTGTTAAATCTACCAGCTCTGGATCTAGACCTTGACCTTTTCTAAAGACTGCATAGCCTACAGAATGTTTTAGAAGATGAGCTGTGCGGTGATAATGTGTGAATTTGTGTGAATTAGAGTCACAGTTGTCGTCCAAGCAAAGGTTTACTGCATCTCCTGCCTCTGGTTGCGACTATTGTATCATATCTTTCGCAAACTTTGCAAACAGCACCAGAAGCAGAGCTCTAATCTTAGTCTCAATGCAATAATTTTCATTTATAAGCATTTTATCATTCCAGTTCGGCTTTTCCGATGCCTGTTTCGGGCCTCATTCGATACGAACCATGCAAGTGCGGAACGAGGTAAAAGACGCGTAGCCTAAGGAGAGTATAAGTATCCGCAGTATGTCTTTCCATCTCCTAACAATCAAACCAACAATACTTGACCGTTTGTCTCGTATTCTCCATCAAAATGACTTCCCTACCCCCCGGAGATTGCTGCGTTAGAGGCATCAAGCACGAAGGAACCCCAAAAGGAACCATCGAGAAGATCGAAAACAGTGAGTCTTTATAAACAATTTCCCCATGCATGCCTTTACGAGTTCGAAATGCTAATATATATCCCCAGTAACAACATATTTCGCGCGCCCCGCCAAACCAAACGGCAATGCCATTTTCCTATTCGGCGACGTCTTCGGTCCCATCTACCAGAACGTGCAACTCATGGCAGACGACTTTGCGGCTCAAGGCTACCTGACCGTCGTCCCGGATTTATTGCACGGCGTTGCGTTGGACCCGGAAGCCTTTTACGCCGGCAAGGTTGATTTTGGCCCGTGGCTTGCTCGTCATGATCCGACGACTGTTGATCCGATTGCCGATACCGTTATCGACCATCTGAAGAACGCTTTGAAGGTCAAGAATGTTGCTGGTGTGGGATACTGTTTCGGTGCTAAGGTTAGTCCAGTTATTGAAATTATCGGCTATGTAGTTGAGAAGAGAAGAGAAGACTGATGAGTTTGCTTTGATTTTGTTTTTTAGTATGTCATCCGCCATCTGAAAGATAACCAACTGGATGTTGCCTATATCGCGCATCCGTCATTCGTGACGTCCGAAGAACTGTCCGCTATCACCAAGCCTCTATCAATCGCAGCATCTGGTAAGCCCGTCTTCCTTGAACTCAGACATCGCTCGATCATGTTACAGCCTGACAGGCTAATACCCTTATAGAAATCGACGTCATTTTCACCAAGGAGAAGCGATTCGAGTCTGAGCAGATCCTGGCTGATCTCAAACTCCCGTATCAGATCAATCTGTATGGCGGGGTTGACCATGGCTTCGCACTCCGGGGAGATTTGTCGGTCAAGGAGGTGAAATTTGCTACTGATCGAGCTTTTGAGCAGGCTGTGACTTGGTTTAATTATTGGGTTTGAGGACTTGGGTAGATGAGATTGAAGTAAATGATAGTAAGTGTAGGATTGAGGATGTTATAGGCATACGATGAGACTTTCAGATCATGTACAATTGGATCAACTTGATCTCAATGGTATTGAGCCACTCCTCCCTCTGAATTATCAACTCATGTGATGCTCTGCACTCTTATAAATATCTCTCAAGACCTTAGAAGTTTATATAGGCCGATTGTAGGGCCAAAAGGGGCGCGTAGGCACATGAAAAAGGGAAAACTAAAAACGCAAAGAAGATATGGAAGGGACTAAAAAGGAGCTAGAGAAGGAACTAAAGGGAAGAACCTTCTCTAAATGCTGATATAAAGGATTCAGATTTGATAGTATTCAGGGCTGTGTATCCCATCTTCCGCCTTGCGGAGCAAGCAGACGCTGTTGCTATTGCCACTTAGAACCGTAGTTCGGAACTACCTTAAATCCAGTCTTGTGCAATAGGAACTCCTCTACTTCTCCCCATAAATACAGGCGTTGCTGTTCAGCTCCCCAGCCCAGTGCATTCACCCAGTGCATTCAAATCTGGGAGCACGCTAGGAAATACATATCTTCTGTTTTGCCTGCTGTGTTCAAATTCCTTCCTGGTGTCGTACTGTACACCGCCAGCATCCACGCGATATCAGTAGCAAGCGCCACCGCAGCCGTACCACGGGGACATGTTATATGGATTATTCGTGCGGTGAGTGCGGATTGCGGAACGGGTAAGGTGTTCTGGGAAGGGCAGACATGAAATTGGCGCATGTGCGCATATGATCAAATATTTCGCAGGCGTTGTTGTATGGTATGGTATGGTATGGTATGGTATGGTATGGTATAAAGCTTCGAGCTGCCCAATACTTCGTGAACGCAGTATCGACTGGGCAGTCGTAGAGGATGAGGATTTCATGGTTGGCGCGTCGACGCGCTTGATTTTCGGCGAGCACGCGCCTTTTGTCCCTCGTCCCGAACATCCTTCACTGCAACCAATCCATACTTGACAGAAGTATCATTTTTCAGCCGCATGCTTCTAGAACAATGGATAGTTTTCGTTCATAGTGGCTTAGAAGAATACTGCGGCTGGCTGTCGGGCGATATACTGTATATGGCACGAGGTCGAGTGACAAGTCTCAGCTGGAGTCGGAAGGAAGGGGCCACCAGTGCGGCCTACTCCGCATGTGTAGGAGAGACTTCACGTACCCATCTTAGATGGATATATCAAAAGCTTGGTTGTTCTAGCACCCGTGTTGTTATGCTATGGAATGTAGATTCGTGCCACCTCTAGGCATTATTCTTGCCAGACTTGACTGGTCTGGTGCAGCCTTGTCCATAAACTGCCAGCCCTCTGCACAGCCCCCTGGCGCGTTACACATGAGGCAGACAACATATCTCCTCCCACACTTTCCTGTTGAGCTTGCTTTTCTAGCGAATTATAGATAGGTCGTGGCTGCAAGTCTCACCACTTGTTTGATACGTCCATTCTATTTGCCGTCTAAGGTTTGGCTGAATTCGGGAAGTACTTGTCCCACCAGTTCCCTTCACCGAAATGGTACCAGAGATCAAGGGGCTGTGGTTCATCGAGGCTCACATGAGATACTTTTGTGCCTCTATTCAATGATAGTTTGGAGGCGTTTATGTTCACTGCCGGCCTGGCTGTATTTTCTTGTTCTGTAAATAATGAAGCATCTGCAAAGGGTGAGCAATCTTTTGGGATTTCATATTACATTAATAATCTATCTTGGAATAGAGTTATCTTATTCAATCCACATACACTTTGCAAAACATGGCAATGCTCGCTAACATACCAGGACGTTGGCCTAGAGACTCGTTTGAGACGTCCGACGAGCTCTATCTTCCAGCACCACCTACATCATCCCCAACAGAAGCTTTCCCACAATTTCATCCAGTAGACATGAATCAAGCATCTTCAAGCAGCCGTGACGAACTATTCTTCTCCGTGGAGCAGAATAATGAGGCAATTTCTCCGTCGTACTTGCTCTTCGAACCAGTTGTCTCCAGTGTGACCGACAACAAGCCAATAGACTGGAGGAGATATGACCCTCCTGGAGAACTATTGGAATTCGAAGATGATACTTCGGAAGACATCAGGAACATTCTTACGCCCTCAATAGAGATAATTCAAGCACGACATGCTGAAGAAATAGAAGGTCGTGTAGCAGCGGCTCGACAGGATAGACCACTGACTCGAGGACGGAAGGTCTCTGTCAAACCTCAAAGAATTGTACGATATTGTACTCTTTTTAGTTCCTTCAGACGAACACTAACGACAAGCTAGATATCGGGAGGAGCTTCACACCTTTCCCCTTCCACACATCGCGCTCGTTTGAGCGACTCCAGCAGTTTGTCTCTATCCTCATTTGACTCCGGATATGCCTCAAGATCCTCAGAAATAGGTTCCCCCAGCAGCCCCAAAATGGGGCCGAGATCACCCTTTGGACTAAGTTCTCTTTTTAAGTTGAGAAGGAAAGATAGGGCGCGAATTGAGCCCAGCGAAAGCAGCATACTTACAACTCAACCAACCAGAGAAGCTCCAGGAATCCCGTCAGCAGTCGACGAATCTTCGGCTAGATCATCAAGAACAGAGTAAGAGCGACTTGATGAATGTATTCCCAGTTCAGGCTAACTTGAGTAGGGAATGCGTCTCGTGTCTTGACGATTTTGCGAAACCTGAAATGATCAAATTAAGCTGTCATAGCTACTGCATGGAATGTTTTCAGCGACTTATAAGGTTAGGCTACCCCTCAACAACACGAAGCTTGATCTAAAACCCTATAGTACATCCCTAGAATCAGAGACGCAATGGCCTGCAAAATGCTGCCTCAACACCATACCGTCTTCAAGCATTCTTCCCCATATCAACGGTCCAACGAAAAATAAATTTAGGGAACGTGAAGCAGAATGGTCTATACCTGCGGGAGATCGAATATATTGTGCTCAGCCTTCATGCAGCACGTGGATTCCGGCCAAATACGTAAATGCTCAGCTTCATTCGGCGAAATGCCCAAAGTGCGCTCAAAAGGCATGCACGATCTGCCGCGGAGAGTTTCACAACGGAAACGACTGTCCTCAAGACCCAAACCTGCAAGCCACGATTGACTTGGCGGAGATGGAGGGCTGGAAAAGATGCTATAGCTGCCACGCGCTCGTTGAGCACAACAACGGATGCCGGCATATGACGTGTCGTTGCAAGGCTCAATTCTGTTATATATGTGGATTGAAGTGGCGAACATGTGGATGCACCGATACTCAGTTGGCAGAGATCCAGCATCTGGCAGTCGCGCGCCGCCACGAGCAGACTGCTAGAGAAGCCCGTGCAGTGGCAGATGCAGAAGAAGAGCGCATCGTGCTCCAGATGGTTGCCGACTATCAACGTGCTGAAGCGGAGCGTGAGGCTCAGGAAGCAGAAGCTCGGGGAAGGGTAGAGGAAGAGCAACGCCAACGTCGCGAAGAGGAACGTATCGTAGCTATCAACCTTCGATTTCATCAGCTTACGAATGAGCTTGAATTACTGCACGATGTCCAACGTGTGCTCATAGCTGAAAGATACGAATTCGAAGACGAACGAATGAAGAAGGAACACCAGGATAAATTGGATACGTTTTCGATTCGACATCCACATGAACTGCAAGTATTGGATATGGAATCAAAGGCGATCATTGCGGAGGAGGAACATAAATTCAAGACCCAATACCAAATACGATTGGCAGAAGAACGACGCATCGAAAAGGATTATGTCGACCAATTGACAGCATACTGGAAAGAGAAGCCAGTAGCAGTAGAGTATTACGTCCGTGAGGCAAGAGACCAGTTAAGGAAAGATCAAAATAAGGAGTACAGGTTCTGGGATGCGTATAGAAGGACACAGCTGCAGGCCGTCTCTGAAAGAGAGAAGAGAAGAATGGAGGCGCTACTTGTGAAACAAAGGAGTGAGGTCACGGCTCTTGATGGAAGGTCGAAGATCGATGAAGTTGAGTGGAAGCGCAAGAAATGGGCTGAGGGTCTATGGGTAGAGAAGGTGGCGTGGGAGCGGGGAGCGATGCTACAAGCGCGGGAGCAAGAAGAATATTCCCGCTAGGAGTAGAGAGCTAGGTGCATTTTTGAAGGAATCTGAATGTTCCCAAGCGCGTTTGGGAATTCTACTTACTTTTTAGAGTCAGAGAGTTGTGTAACATATGTCGAGTAATATATTAAGTTGTGTCTACACTCCGTAATGCGGGAGCATCTTGACCAATCCAAACAGATGGACAGTTATTAGTAGGGTGCATTTCTACTCATAGTAGTATAATGTTACAACTTTGGTGTAAGATTTCATTTGCAAATGATGACTTCCCAAGTAGACAAGTAGTAGGCGAGATGAGATACTCTGGTGACTTATTTTATGTGTTTTGTCATCCGTATACTAGAACTTACAATTACCGTAAGCTAGCTTGACCTGCACCCCACCTTCAGATAGCCCTCATGCAGCCTCTTCTCTTCTCTTCATCACGCTCAATGTTCCAATTTGTTCCTCGGGTGTTTACCAAATTTTTATCTTAGACAATTTTACCCTCTCTGTAATATTAGCATTTGAAACACTAGGTTCATAGAAGATGTGTTCCTCAGCAAATCCCTTACGAGTCGCCATTCTCATCAACACCTCCTCGAAACACGCACCAGAGGTGGCAAACTCTTTCATATCAATACTAGCCAGAACATCACCACAAGCTGAAGTGGCGTTCTACGACCCAATCGTGAAGCAGGAATATCCAGATGTGTCTAATTGCGACCTCGTAATTTTGAGCGGTGGAACTACAGACCCCATGTCCACGGAGCCGTGGGTGCTCAAGATGATGGCTTTCATCAAACAAACCGAAAGGGCACAAAGAGATAGTAAAAGCACTATAGCAAAGCTTCTAGGTATTTGCTGGGGACATCAGGCAATATGTATTGCACTTGGCGGAGTGGTTGAAACGATGAACCGAAAACCCGATGTAAGGATGACAACTTCTATTGTTTGGATGAGGCTAATTTGGGATAAAGATAGGGCCGAAACGCATCATTCTAACGGGAGAGGGCAAAGAAATCTTCGGTTTTGCTGCAACCGATGGATATTATGTGAGTGCAAGCTGCTGCTGAAATAATGTCACTTGACCGTTCCTGATGCTGCCTACTTAGACTGCAATGGAGTTCCATCGAAGAGCCATCACAAAGCCTGCTGAAGGGTTTGTGTTACTTGCGGAAGATAATGAGGTATTGCGAAGTTCCTCGAATTTGATTCTGTCAACGCAATCGCATCCTGAGCTGAAGGGCCCCTTGGCTGTGAGTATGCTGCGTGCAGCTGCGCCAGAATACAAGGAAGATATGGATGTGGAGAATATCGAAAACCATATGATGGAGCCCCAGAATGGCGACGATGTATTCAAGGGTATTGTTGCATGGGTTGCCGAGAGATAATTCCTCTAGCAAGACAGTCTCCTATTTGATTTCGGCCAATGTATGTGCTCCTAAAAAGAATCATTATTTAGCTACTATAAGCCCTGCTTGGAATGAATGCAAATCAAACTCCATGGCCGAATTGAGAATAGAAAGCTATTGTACCTAGTGGGAGTTTCCTAGATATTGAGGACCGTTAGTGTGGGGTAAAGAACCCCGCACTTCAGGGGCGCTTAGGCGATCTGTCGCTAAACTTTCAGGGGCAAGAACTGTCCCATTACAGCTATTTGGCGGCGACTCCAAGGCTAGTTGCAATATGCCAACGAGCTCTAGCAATGGCCAGTTCATCATAGCGTATTCGGCGTAGGTTCTTTGCTATGCCACCGCAGGATTGTCAAAATGTGGGCAAATGTTACTATCTTTGTTACGCCTAATTGGGTTAGCATTTCAAAGTATCCCGTGAGAATTGATAGCAGGGTGAACTAGGCGCTGGTGCTAGCAATATAACAACTTCTAGAGATCTGTAAGTATTATAGTACTACTAATACGCTAACCAGAAGAGTCCGAGCAATTATTAGCAATAAGTTTAGATAGTGTGGTGAAAATGAGAAGTAGAAACGTAAACACAATAGACATTTTAAGATAAAGCTGCAGTAATAATACGCAAATCAATGATCATTTGCTTCACTTGAATAATCCACTCACTTGTCGACTAACCGAATTTTGAAACTGTGAAGCTTGTGAAATTTAACTTCTAGTCGAAATATCTATGGGTTGGAAGTGAAGTGCTACGGAAGCGAATGAATATATATACACGAAAATAGAGCTCCCAATAGTCTCCCAATTGGAAACATATAGCAACTCCTCTGCTGCCAACGCCAAGATAAAATACAGAAGGATCAAACCCTCAGAGAAATTAATATAAGTTGGACCCTTCAAGGGTTGCCAGATGGGGGAATCAACCCGATGGAAAAACCGAAGGACATCTTTCTCACAAACACTGCGAGTAATACGGATTCGAGTACGTGCAAGTAAAGCCAGCAGCGCATTCAGTCGACCCTGAATAATCGTCCCCACCACATTTGCCATACTGAGCAACAGTCTCACCCGACGACGGTAAAGTGCTACTTTCAGATGCAACGGCAGCAGAAGATACAGCGACGGGTGTCGAAGTTACGGCGACGGAGGAGGAAGATGCGACAACGACCTTGGCGACAGATGAAGCCTCGGCAGAAGTGGCAACAGCCGCACCAGATGTCCATGTTGAAACCGAGGATGCTCCAGTCGGCGTCTCGGCAATCGCATCATCTGCTCTAACACAACCCGACTTTGCTGTGAGGGCTGCTGGGCAGGCCACTTGCTCGAAAGTAACGCCTGGGTTGTCGGAATCGCCGAACCAGTCGAAGCGCCAGTAGCAAGCGGCTTTCAGGGCATCGGGGAAAGCGTCGCAATCAGAGCGGGCTGAGATACCTCCGTACTGTTGGCCCCATCCCGTTGATGGGGTTCCCCATTCTGCGGTGCAGCCGTTGAAGATGCCGAAGCCGCCACCGGGCATCTAGTAGAATGGATTAGTGAATGATTTGGTTTGCAAATTGTTCATATGTCTTGAATTGTTACAACGTACAGCAAGATCAAACTGGTTTGAGCCCAGGTCACCTCCCGTATTTGTGGCTTGCACGACCATTTTCTTCCCCGCGACGGCTCCGGAAGTGAAGGTCAATTCGTAGCAAGCACAGCACCATGATGCTTCGGTCCCACCGGAAATAGTCGTCGCTGCAAATCCATAACTCAAAGTATCAGAGACCGCCCATGGCGACTGGTCTGAACACATATAACTTGTTCCGGAGTTACACCCCGAAGCGGCATCGTAATTGGTGAGGGGGTTGTCTTGGGCATCGCAAGATGTAACGGGGTTGGAGCCGCTGGCGAGAGTTGCCTTGCCTGACCATCCGCAAGAGGCTTTGCAGCAGTCTGTAGGTTGGAAGAGTTAATTAGTTTGGTGTGATTGAAAGAGGTGGGTGTTCAATGTTTCGGGAATTCTTGAAGCATGAGGAACGTTTGGGAAACACAATGCTGGAAGTAGTACATACCCCAATATCTTGTAGTCGTTCCAGTGCCAGAAGATTGAGAGTTGACTTGGATGAAAAATGGCAGCAGAGCCAGAAGTGTTGTTCTTGGGAGCATCATTTTGAGGGATTCTGGAAGAAGATGTATTATTCAGTTAGAACTTTGAACAGACTACCAGTATGTTGGGATGAAGTAACATGTACATGAGAATCCATGACTATTTAAAGTGATCTTCACCGCGGGTACAAAGGCAGAGTTTGCTCAAATCGTACTCCGTGGTGGATCCTCTAATCCTACAATTAGAACGAGAATGGATACAGCTACGAGGCGGTCGTGTTATTCCGTGGTTGAACAATTTAAACCTCTGATTCCCCAGGCTCGCTTCTGGGGTTCCACGATCCCCTTTACTCTCGTCGTGCCCGGTCAACAGGGGGAAACTCCTAAGCATGGTTTCGCACTTGACCTAATCTGGAAAATTCAGGAACAGTTGGATCCGGACCGGTACCGAATATCAGGATATCCGGGCAGGCGAACCCTTAACTTGAAACGGCCCAGGCCGGCCTGCTTGCCAGCTTGTGGGAACCACGTGGTGATCACGGTGACTCTTGTGGTTCGTGGATTGTGAAAAGGTTCGTCCAATCTTCGTTGCCAAGAAGTACTCGGAGACGGGCAGTTACTGAGTATGGCTTAGCAGAAGCACTAATATCGTTTCCTGACGGACAGCCAAGATATAAAAGTAGAAGTAATAGAGCAAGACTAGTAACCCCTTCCTGCAAATGCAATTTGGATGCACACAAATTCCTAAAGCAGTGCATAGAGGCCGACTGAGAATATACCGGTATTTCTCATTTGGGCCGAATAGACTTGAAGTCCAGAACTTCTGCGCAGAGTTTTCTTCCCATTTTCAACCACATCTAAAAGTTTTTACGACTCCTTCTTAGGGAGTCTCTGACCATTTCATGCCAGTGATGCCGCAGGACTGCTTCATTTCCACAGAATGTTAGATTGTTTCAACAGAGGTTGCCGAAATCTAAGCTCAGAAAATGACCGAGACAGCCGAAATACGCCAAAATCTCGTCCCGTGACCCGTCAGCTCTAGATTTGGGCCCAGCCGCTAAACTCGCCACCATTTCATCGCATGTCAATTCTTTAAGAGTCTGGGCCAAAAGTGCGAAATGCAACAGAAAAGATAAAATGCTGATGCGCGAATGATACTCTCCTGGTGCCCTGCTACTCCTTGTGCTTGGCGCCGCGTTTAAAGTCTTCACCAACCAAACTTCAATTTCTTCTTGCAGGCATAAACTTCTGAAGATCCAGTCTAGGATTTGGTTTTGATGAACCTATTCTGCACCTTTCTCTACTCATAGAATCATCTCTCGTTATGGAAGTAGCCTTATTCAGTTCCTATAATCTCTTTCCAGCTATCACCATCGTTGTAATGCAGCTAATATTGCCAGTCCACCAAAACAAGGTGCGCAACCAGCTTTTCCCCTCATTCTCAATAGCAATATACGAGATTCCGAATCCAATCCGCGCTAGAGAGTAAATGGCCATAAGACCATTGAGGGTTTGCGTAGGAACACCAGCGTGGAGTCCGAGGAGCTGATAGAGAGATGCCAGGTCAGTCTGCATCTTTGTCTGTCAAACGCTTCATGCGCCCAGATAGTATATATACAGAGGCCCCCGCATTCTTGCGTATCACCTTCCTCTTACACAAAGAAAGCAGAAACTCACCACACTAGCAACAAAAAAGGTATACCCTTCTACAGCATTAGCATGCGCGCTCTCCCACCTCTTCACCATCGCCAACTGCTTCGCGCTCAACTTCCCCTCTTTAACCATTGCCTATCACCGTGTCCCGTTAGTCTTGCTCCACCCAAATCCATTACTCCAGGACTATCTACATACCTCGCCATACTTTGCAACGTCCTCCCTAGGACTGTCGTTGTGATCAAGTTTGTACCGTCGTTTGATGAAGCGCGTTGACAGGATCGCGTATGCGTAGATGAAGTTGCCGATCAGGAAGGTGGATGCGAGGGAGGGGACTTGGGCAGTGGTTGCACGGAGGCCAACCAGCGTTAGGAGTGAAGACCTGGGCATTGGATTTAGTTTTGGAAGATATGTGTGGGCTTGGGGAGGGGGGGTTAGATCCTGACTTACATGTTGAGAGTGAGTCGAGATTGTGATTCAGATAGGTAAGTTTTATCCTGTGTTATTCTTCCCCAGAAAGATGAGTAATTGCAACTGAGTTTAGGAACGTGGTAAAGTATTTACGGAGTACCTCAGCTAACTACTAGCAGAGACGTTGACGTCATTGCGTACCTAGGTGGCTGGCTAATAGGTTGTTTCGGTGGGCTTGATACTCCGACTCGTAGTACGAAGTAATTACCTAGGTAGGTACCTACAAGCCTAAGGTACCTACTTATAGGTACCTAGGTACGTACCTGAGAAACCATTTCGTTCAAGCGTGCGTTGCATAAGGTATACGCTGGGCTGAAGGCTGAAGCTAAATTACAGGGTACATGCGCTACTATAAAATACAGTAAGCGATTTTCTAGGCAGGATTTCTACGCGCTAACCAAGCCGCTTCACCAACCATACTTTTCTAGCATATAAATAGATCTCCCTCCCAGGAGTCCCTATGCTGGATATAGAGCCTTATATAACCTGTATCGCTCCACGGCTCCTACTAGATGGCAAAAGCAAACAGCTGTCACAACTCTTATAGCAAAAGCGGATAGCGGTACGTTGCAACTCTCGCCGAAATAAAAGTAGAAAACTTCATAAGCTTGGTCTTTTATAGCACTTCAATAGATGTACTTGGTGGAGGATCAAGGAGACTGTGTTTTTGTATACTTGCTCGTATCTTGTTACCCACTTATTTCCTCGTTTCCAGTATGTGTCATATCATTGAAGGGGTGTCTGACCAGTCGGCAGCTCCAGTATCAGTTGAGACAGAACAAGTCAAAAACTCCATGTACCCCTTCCTCCACAGACAGGGAAGAAGTATCCAACTGACATTGACGGATATTGACGCCCTGAGCCTCTCCACCCGAAAGGTGTGCCGACGCATCCAACAACACATGCTCCCTCCGGAGCGTCGCAAGAACATCCGCATCGACCAGCTTCATCTTCCCTCCATTCTCCCGCACCTCTCTTCTCTCTTCGCTGCATAGTCTTTGCTTATTTGTTGCCTCATCGCAACTAACATTGATGTTGATAAGCTGGATCCCTCTCGCCAAAGCAATCTCTACATATTCCTTAAAAACCTCGATATCCGCCTGATTCGCTGCTAAGCACGTTGTCATCAGAATAACAACTCCACCTTCGAGCGCCTTGAGTCCGTCAAAAGCCGCTTTTCTAATAGCCTTTCTAAGCGCATAGTGGGCGGGGCTTCTGCCCGGTTCGATGGCTTCGACGGGGTCGATGAGGACATGGTTGTCAATGAGCCGTGTTGGTATTCTCGACTCCTCCAGCACTGCTTGGAAGTTTTTGGCGATGGTTAATTTTCCGACGCCCGGGAAGCCGTTGAATAGTATGAGACAGGGCTGGATATCTCTACGCTGTGTACGTATCTCGTGTTCCGTCATTCTGGCTCTTGGTCGTGCGTGGGTTTGAGACAAATGAAGGCGAGTTTCTGGTCTGTCTTTATATCCGATATGCAAATCCCAATAACAGCACCAGCAAAATAATCTGGGCTGCACTTGAATAATTCTTTTTAGAAATACACTGCAAAGGGTTTGCTCAGTGAGTCACGAGCGGCGGCAACTAAGTTAGCCCAGAGCGTATAACTATTGGTCCCGAGTACGTTGGACACCAGTCTAGAAATCATTTCCACCGCTATTTGAATTTGGTTTTACTATTCCTGGAATTGTTACGCTTGTCTAGTGCGACTACAGTAGCATATGATCTACGTCAGACGGAAGCTAACCGTCCGGATTTGCATTGGAGCTGCAGATGAGTGCTATGTGCTCTTCATCGCTGCTTTTTGCAAAAAAAGCTTGTCCTTTCTAAGGAACCTTGATAGAGGAGTTTCTGAAAATGGCCCAACCTAGTAATCAGATTTCTGTTCATGGTTTGCAGAAAATATATACGAGTTCGAGTTTTAGGCACAAGATGATGTACACAAAGACTCATTTAGGTAGTGCAAGTGCGCGATTGAGTGCTACGTGGACTCGCAAGGGGGCTATTTTAACGCATAACACAGCCATTAATAGTACCCTGTGAATGTTTGAAGTAGATATTAATTGCATTTTCTTTGCTCACCATTTACCATACAAGACGGTTTTGACCAAATCTAGTCAGCTCGGAGTGTCCCAATACCGCGCCTTCAAACCTTTGCTATTTGCTACGCTAAGTTGTTCTCCAATCTTCTTCAACTGCGCTGAACCAAATCTCCAAAGCCACTGGTTTCCATGGGTACGTGACATGGAGGTACTGGCGTAGTAAGAGTTTGTGTTACCAAAGATAGGGTTTGAAATATCATCTAGTGGAGCGTCATAGAAGATGTCAGGGGATATTGTATTGGTATTCAGAAGGTCGAAATCGCGCATTTCCAGTCGCGACGACGATAACTGGTGCCCAGGTGATCCCAGATGAATTGCTCCAGCGAGTAAGCCAGTTCTTGGACCGGAAACCCTCAAGCTGCTCATTGACATATAGCCAGAGCTCGGCACCATTCGATTTGAAGTCTAGAAGAAGAGTGAGTGTGGTATTTGGGCTCGATTGAAATATACCATTCCACTCACTCACCCCCCTATTTGCGTTTGCAGAAGCGTTATTAAGATTTTCGAGAATGGTGATGAGAGGGTTGAGATACATTGACTGCAGTGTGTGGTCTTGTGTGAGCGACCCTGATTTATGGCCTATTAACAAGTCCTTGCTGCCTGCCTTCGTAGGGAGGAATATATCCGCTTCTACGCCTGTGCATCCGGCTGCGAGAGCTTCGAAAAGAGGAACCGTACGCCAGTAATCGTTATGTGAATGGCATGGCATTGGAGCGATACTTTGAGTGAAGTCTGAGATCCAGGGTGATAACAGGTCTATAGAATCTCCGGGCCTTTTCCATTCGTTGACGATAGAGCTTACTCGGCTAGGAGGAGCTTTAGGTTGGTTGCGTCGAGGCAGGCTAAGAAGTAATGATAGCCAAATCCTGGGATAATAGCAGTTAGTTCTGGAAGCCCAAGAGTAAGAGAAGGAGAATAAAGTAACTAACAAGATAGCAGTGAACCCTGTAGCAATCATAAGCCGAAGAATAGGGATCACGCGTTTTTTGAAACAGTCAACTACCTAGAGCGAGTCTGCCCCGGGGCACCCGGGTACACCATCCAGGCAAATTTTAACAAATAGGGTATAAAGCCCGGTTTTTACAAAGGTGTTATTCTACTTTCATGTCTATACTCTTATTTTGCAGCTATGCTATGCTATATACCATAGGACAGCCAGGTTGCTCTATTTTATTCTCTCGCTGAATTGCAATTCAAACTCCTTATAGTAAAAGCTCTGATCCAACTCTAAAACACTCATATGAAAAGGGGTATCAAACACGCACTACTCATCCAACCTCCCCAACTCCCCAACACACCAAACTTCAAGCTTTAAGCCTTATACCTCATCAAACCTCAAACCAATACTCCTCATCAACGCCCTCCCGTCCTGGAACTACTCCTCCGCCCTCCCTATTCCCCCCACCATCCTCCCTGACATTCAACAAGCGAATCTTCAACCCATACTCCCCGACTAACGCAACAAGTTTATTTGTCTCTGCCGTAATAGGCGCCTGATTAAGCAGCATGAGCAAGCCATCGAGCCATTCACTCGCACTACTATGAGTTATCGGCATTAATGTGAGTATCGCTCTTTCTTTATCCCCTGCACCAGAACTAGAATCGGAGGAGACGAAGGAATTTATCGTGATTTTCGTCGTTGTGGAGTTTTGTTTTGTGACTGTTGAGGATGATGAAACAGAAGACGATGATTCGTTGGAAGCAGAGACATTTGATACTACCGAAGAGATGGTACTCAAGTCGATTTTCTCGGGGAGTTCGTCCAGTAGGGGATCTTGTTTACTCTGTGCCATGAAATCCGCGTAGTGGAGAAAACGCCTGTTGTGCGATAGTTTAACATATCTCCAAGTCGACGCTCCATCCCTGGAAGAATTCGAGCGCGGGAACCAAGCCCCTTGAAGTAGTGAGCGAATCCGTTGCTCTTTGACAAATTGCAGAGCCTCACGTTTGAGTTCGTCTCGGACTTGATGGAGATGCTGACCCCATTCATCCTCAAATGTCAACTCCAATATCTCCATTTGCAATTCTCTTAGGCGCGCATATTCAAAATCCGCAAGCTCTTCTTCTACTTCCTGGACGTCGACGGTCCGCGATGCTTGGCCGACCACTTGCTCGATCAGAATACGGACCAGCTCAGCCACTTTATCGAAATCAGCCTGTTCAGCCCCCGTGGATTTCCACAACCTAAAGAAAGCATGCAGAGACGCTGTGTGTAGTCTTGACCATTGTAATAGTAAAGGACGGAAAATCTTATCGTAGTTCTTCATCCCATCCAAAACCAAATAGCTCTTCGCGTCGTTCACATCACTTTTGTCGACCTCGAAATGCTCGTACAGAATGACAGTGACTGCTAGACTGGCTCTTGCAATTGGACACCGTTCATGCATTGGCTTTGAACTCTGCTCCAATAATAGCTTCTGAAATCCATCTTCATGCTTCCGTACGAAATCCGTGAGGTCCATCATGCCCAAGAAGCCCGTTTGGTCGAACTCCCACGCCGGGCTCTCAGTCTCAAAGCCCAATCTTCGCCATTTCTCCGGATTGTGCCTCCGACTTCCTTTCGTCTTATCATTCGTAGTAGCCGACTCCTCTGCCCTCTGAACCCCATTCTCCCTCCGCTCCGGCGCACTCGCCAAGTGCAATCCCTTCAGCGCTCGTCGATGTTCCGGCTTCTCTAGATCGACCTTGACATCCCTCCACTTCCTTAGTAGCACTTTCGTCAATGCCTGGAAGTCAAGCAGCGGGTGCGCAAGATCCTGCAGCGCCGAACTCTGCATCAGTATATATGCCGCTTTTATGACCCCTAGATCCTGTAACCGCTTGATGAACTTTGGCCACTCTTCCCCAGGACCCCCTTTGATCGAATCCCGCATGAGCGCATTAAGCAGCATCAGCGCGTTCGCGCACAGCGCATGATCCGCACTATTCAACTGGCTAACCACCATCTCAAAGAACTGTGGATACACCGCGACGGCCGGTTTCAACGCCCTGAACCCAAACGCGCCCGGCTCGGCCTTGTTCTGCGGATGTGACACAATGGCAACGAGAATGCTCATGGCGCCGCGCAGGATATTGACCAGCGGATGCGTAACAATGAGCTCCACGACCCGTTCCACCAACTCCCCACTCCCAGAAGCCTCAAAGATCTCCCAGCCCATATCAACTTCCAGTAGCCGAGTGAGCGATTGAAGGGAGTAGGCGAGGGTATTGCCGCCGGTGTTCATGATGAGGCGGCGCAGGATGGTGAGGCCATTGGAGGCAATGAAGAGGTCGGCGAAGGAGGGGTCATTAATGCTGCTCTGCAGTTTGAAGACGGCCATTTTTCGCATGGCATCTTCATCGCTGCTGAGACGCGAGAGGAGCGAGGGAATGTCGGCTGCATCCATGGTGCTGGTGTCGAATTGTTGTGCTTGTACTTGTACAAACAATTGGCAGGCGTCAGCTGGTGGTTGAGGACATGGGGAGGAAGTCAAGATCTTGGAGAGTTTTCGGGAGACCTGAAGGGAAGTTGTGCGAGGAGGATGAGGGGAGAGAGGCGTGGGAAGAATCTGGGTGCGAGAGTACTTGATCGTCCTGGAGGTAGAGGCGGAGGTTTCGAGGGAAGTCGCGATGGCGGTCTGTGCGCTACCAGGGTCCGCTCGATTCAGGGGAGGGGGTGAGATCTGAGAACTAGGGCCGAGTCTATACTCAGGCTGGCAGGAATAGAGCCACATTGTTATTGTTGTTGTCTATAGTCCTAATATTGGTGAGGAATAAGAAGAAACAAATAGTCTAAAGTAAGTTGCAAGATTTAAAGGCGGTGCAGAGCGTTAAAAGTACCGTCTACAATTCACTATACCAAGTATTGCCATGTCCCCAAGTAGAGCAAAATGTGTCAAAATGTCAAAATAACCAGAATATTATTCCTCTATCCTATCTATGCATTAAACGCTGTGGATCTTTCTAATCCATTATACCGCTATGCAGCCTTCTAGTCTATCTATCTCATCTCAAGTGGACCTCCACTGCAAAACTCCCGCTAAGGTCAAAACCTATCTGTCTATATGCGAATACCTTTCCAACTGACATTTACGCACGCTTGCTGCTCTGCTCCGTCATCGCCCTTCTCGGCGCACGTATCGGTATCTCTCCTCTCTCCAGTGCA
This sequence comes from Lachnellula cervina, assembly GCA_007825325.1. NCBI lineage: Eukaryota > Fungi > Ascomycota > Leotiomycetes > Helotiales > Lachnaceae > Lachnellula > Lachnellula cervina. The sequence continues at coordinate 15,410 of QGMG01000188.1, read as the reverse complement.
CCATCGCTCGCAATGGCCTGCGGGCTTACAATTCCAGTCCTAGGATCAATAGGTGTACCCCCAACCGACTCGAAGGTGTCGCCCCTGTTTCTACCCCTCGAGTCATTTCCTTGCATCAACTGCTCAGTTTCCTGGCCCCAGTTGACAGTATTGGAACCAGATGCTTCAGGAATGTCCGGCATATCGACAGCTCTGATATCACGGGTACCGGCTTCGAGGTCATCGAGGCTAGTACCTTCTTCTTCGGCGGTGCCAAGCTTGCTTCGACCGCGATTGAAGAATCGATTTCGGCGGCCGCCGCTGGGGCTGCTCTTTGATTTGCCCATTTCACTGTCACGACTGGTAGTCCTACCTAGAGCGGAACCGTCTTCACTATCTCTTGTATCCCTCGAAGATCTACTTGGTCCTGGCGATGGAGTTGTGGTAGTGATCTTAGGAGTTGGAAGACGTGGCTTTGGATCATCATACACATCACCAAAGTCGGCACCGGAAGAGATGGCCGACATTCCGAGAGAGAAATCGACGCGCTTGCCCATTGCTGAGATTGATTCTCCTCGTTGACGACTGGTACCGGTACCAGCTCTGTTGCGAAGGATAGATGGATGGTGGTTGAGAGGTTGGCCAGAAATGCTTGTTTGACGTTCGACAAAGGCGGGATCTCGGTCGCGTGCCAAGGAACCTGAACGGGGTCCTGGTCCTCCTGGATTTTGATTCTCGCTGGTAGCCGCAGACTCGGGATATGCTCCCTGCAAGTGCATTGGGAAGTTGGGTTGAGCACCAGCAAGACGCATACGTGGACCCTCCATACCAATCTCCTCCATAGTAACCATCAAAGCACAGATGAACTTGTTGCGGCGTTGCATACGCAGGACCTCATTTTGCCAGTTGGATTTGTAGAAGAAAACAACGTTCAAAGTGATAGAATGAGCTTCGTAAATAGTAGTCAGCTCGGTGAGAATGTTCTTCTGGTACTCGCGGTTCTCGGACGCGACGAACTCAAGTAGGCGCTTATGAAGCATCTCGAGTTGTTCAAGACTAGTGCCGAACTTAATAGTGACAGGAACAGCTTCAGCAAGTCCTCCGGATCGGCGTTGGTTGAGGATGAAAAGTGTGTTCAAGTAACTGTTTGGTGCCTGAACAACGTGCCCTTCCATCTTCTTGAATTCGGTAAACAAGAGAGAAATTTCCTTGACAAAGTAATCGTCGCCTTTCAGCATAGCCCCAGTGTTTCCGTAAATCGTGACTCGGTCTCCCACATCGAAAGGATGCTTGACGAAGACGAAGATGCAAGACTGCAGAAACTCTTGTGCGGTGGCAGAGAACAGCCATGACAGAGCGAGCAGAGATGAGCCAAGAGACGTCAGTACACCCGACGCAGACGTCGAGATGAGAGATACGAAAACAATGATTGTGACTACAAACACAGCGAACAGGAATACATCGTCCAGCTTTGAGACGACCGAGTCGAGATCTTTCAGAGAAGCAGTGATGGCTTTACGTTCGCGACCAATTTCAACACAGACGGCCTCAAGTTCCTCCATGGAGATATCCCCATTAAGATCCTTATCAAACATGGTAAATGCTGCATCGGCCTCGTCATCGTTGTCGAATGCAGCTCTCAGGTCGTCGCTAAAAATGGTGTCGGAGTCTTCGTGGACAAAAGTACGATATAGCCGACGGGCCAAGACCTGGGAGCCACCCGTGTTACCCAGCAGCTGGATTATTCTGAAGATATGTTAGTTATGATTGATAGTATGGGAACAGACGTTCTTACACTTGACTTGGATGAGTACTGCCCTTGACTTGTTTCCCGGTAAAGTCTCCGGCAACTCTTCCAGCTACATCTCCAACTTTGTTGAAGACATGACGTGTTTTCTTCTGCGCCCTGTTCACGTATGCCATGGGTGTTCTAGTTCCTGACGATGGGCCGGTATTGTTCCCGACCTCGAACTCTTCATCATCCATTGCGATTTTCTCTTTCGAATAACTATAAAGCTTGGTCAAACTGGATATTTGAAATTTGTTAACCTCAATCCTATCGGCATAGGTCCTGAGATGGAAGCTGATGGCGATGAGCTGGATGATAATCTTTTCTACGAAGTTCAGAACGGCTCCGATGAATACGGAAATGATGATCTTGTTAACAGTCTTCTCCCAACCTTTCGTCGTTTTGTTACCGTCTATATGATGGTTTTTCATAGTAGGTAGGAAAGATATTTCGACGGCGAGACACCAGAAGAAAATGGTTGCTGGAACTTCGAGTTGCTTTCCGAGATCTCTCCATTTCTTGCTGTTATTGGTGAAAATACTGGAGACGAGACCCATCGGGTACGGAATACATTTGGCGATAATCTAATTGTATGTCAGTACACTAATAATAGTTCATAAAGGAGGACGTACTCTTCCCGCCCACAGTGTCAACCAAACAATTTCCAGCCAGATTCCAAACCAAAAGAGCTTAACCCCACCAACAGCAGTCTGTTTAAAGACAAGAAGCCCGAGTAGCATTGGAATGAGTAGGAGGATGGTAACTGGTGAAATATAAAAGAAGTACCGAACCAGCCAACTGGAATTATGGATCTTCTTGAATAGCTTGGAGAACTTGGTAGTGGGGTTTGCTGGCGGTTGGTAGACCCTCGTCTTCTCATGTATGGGTGTGGTACCAACATCGAAATCGTCGATGGGCTCTGCAACTGTACGCGATCTGGAACGGTTCATCGACTTCGATCTTGCCATGCTATCTTGATTCGTGGTATTCGATACCACCCGCTCGGCGTGAAGCATTGTAAGATCATCTTCTAGCCGTCTTGACGCCTCCCTCTGCTGGGATACGGACATTGAAGGAGACAGACCCCGTGCTTCTTTGCTAATGTGATCCGGCCCATCGATATAACTTGTTGTCGTCCGCAGGTGGTTGCGGTCTATATCGTCTATATCTACATCCTCATAAAGGAGGGGTTCGTCGGCCTCTTCAGATTCGTTCCGCAGAGTGCCATCTTCGTCTGAGGAGCGTTGATATGCATTCTCTGCCTCTTGGTTGGGAGCGAACGCCGGGAAGGAGGATTGCCCCTTTTCGTGTACGGGAGTCGACATTGCGTGGAAGATAAGGAAGAGAGAAAGATGTTGTAGTTGGAGGTATTTCGTGTATCGATGGCTTGGGTGAAATTGAAAGGATTCACTGGCGGAACAAAGAAATTGGCCGCACAGCAGTCCTTTGATGAAGGTAACCGGATTGATAAATCAGGGTGTGCTGTATGGGTTTGCTTTGGCATACAACGGAGATAGATCCAGGGCTGGCTGGTGTGACAGGAGCTATCTATCGTATTGACATGTTCAGCTTCTGCGGGGAATTGAGGAGAGAAAGCGAGTGTGGTGTGTCGACTGACGAACAATAATATAAGGATGATGTTAAAAGGGAAAGGAAAGTTGGAGTTGGAGATGGAGGTGGAGGTGGAGGTGGAGGTATGGGTGGATGGGTGGAGTTAAGATGCACGAGATCTTGACTGCAAATCCATCGACGATGTTTTGTTGGATTACGGTACTGGTGGTACGGGGTATGGATAAATGTTTCGAGGTACCCGCTTTGTCTCCTGGATGGCGCCGGGTATTCGTGGACTGGACTGGACCGGACCCCCTTTGCGCATGTCACTCACACCTAGGTCCATACCTAGTACCTCCGTACTGGCCCGAAATACTTTTCCCTTTTCCCTTTCGAGCATAATCTGCATGTGTCTGAGCTGAATGCGGAATATTTATGGGTTTTTATGGGCTTTTACGGAGGTATGGACCGTTACACGGCTTGGCTGTGGATACGCCAAGACTGTAAATCAATGCCTCGTTTCCAGCTTTTGCGTCATCACGAGAAAACATTTTCTATCTTGCCTTGCCGCGCGCGCGTGGAGGGAGAAAGAAATCTTCATACTCCATATTTACCGTCAATCTAGAGTCTAGATTAAGTAGTTATAAGTTAAGGTACCACGGACAAACCGAAGCTATTACCGGTATTATTATGCAAAAGTAAAGGTGTGGCATATCATCGCCTTATTATTACACCTTTTCAAGCATTCATTGAATCCCTCCTTACCCTCCTCCTTTCCATTTCTTATCATTTGTGCCCCTGAATCCCTCCAATCCTCAGATAAGCTCCCAGTAGCCAATCCGCCGCTCTCCCGCAAGCGAGAGACTCCAAGACCAAGACCAAGACCTTTCCTTGTTTCAGCAACGCGTGGGGGATCTTAATTGGTGGGGGTGGTGGATTCTTTTATATGGGGTCTCGTATGCTGCGCCTTCCAGGAGAAGTCCAGTCCAGTCCAGTCCAGTCGAGTCTTTCGAGTCAAACTTTTTCTTTCCAGCAGATCTTTTAAAACTTTCAAAAGTGTCGGGACTATGGTAGAACAGTAGTCATGTGACGATCACATGACCGTCCGTAGCATTAGTTAGCAGCAAAGGCATACCCTTTGCTACGCAAAACACCACCACTTAGAATGCTACGCAACATTAACTAGAATATAAGAACATATTATACTAGCTAGTACAAAGTGATCTACATCTATAACCTGTAATACTAATACTAATTAGTAGTTAATCTTATAGGAGATAACTATAGAGTAGAAAGGTTTTATTTAGAAGAGATATTTTAAGGCGCTAAGTTCGAGACGATAGAATAATGCACCTCCATTTATACTAAAGGATAATAATAATACGCTTAGAAGACCTCCCAAATTCGATATAATAGAGTAATAGAGATTAGAAGGTAATATTATTAAGTTATTTAAAGGTTTCTAAGTTTAATATAATAGAATAATAGAATCGCGTCTATTATATAGAACAATATACTTTATAAGCTCTTAGTTCGATAGATAGAATAATAGAGCAGCTATTTCTAACTTTAAGATAATAGAAAAGGGAACATTTTATTAAAAGTATTATTAAAGCTATTATAATCGAGATAGCTTCTTTACTACCTCTAAAACTCTTAAAACTAATACCTCTAAATTTATAACTTTGTAGTCCGAAAACACTTTAATGCTAGTAGAAATAGCAAAACTTAATAATAGTATAATAGCTATAATAGATAATGCTAATAAAGGAGCTGCTCTAGTTGTTATAGCTTACTCGTAACTAGAAGAAGAAGTCAAGCAAGGTGGAAGAATGCTAGTAATAGGCTCTTTATAAACAAGAATATAAAGCTAAGAAGGAAAGAAGAAATAGGAAGCACCCTCTTCTTATACTACTCTAATTTATACAAGTAGAAGGTGGGAATAGAGTTAGTAATGTAGGACCTAATATAAGACTATATAAATGGTTATATGCTAGTGTAAATATATGCAAGGCATATATTTATACTATATATTATATTCCTATAATATTACTCCCCTCTTCTAGGAAGCGTTTGCTCTTAAATACGTAAAAGCCTCTCTATAAACTCTACCTTTACTTTCTAATCCATTTCTAAATTATTATCTAAATCCTTATAACTATCTAATTTATTCTTATATGCCTTAAGCCATTTAGGGAGTTGTTATAGGGGCCCTAGATCTATTAGGTGATTATAGTGGAAATTGCAAATATAATGTAGTGCATATTTAAAATTAGATGCGAGGTACTATACTAAGTCTTTATCTAAGCTCTTCCATTTCGTATAGTATTTTAGAACTTTATAGACTATTTAGGAGGAAAGTAAACGCTCTACTTCCTATTTAGGTTTATTATTAATCTAAATTAGTAGTAGCAGTAGTTATATTTAATTTAGTAATAGGTTACTTGTAGCCTTTTATAACTTGTTAGAAGAGAAGAAGTTATAGATCTTAAAATTAGATAGGAGCTCTAGCTAGTAGCTATTTCTAGTTATTCCTATAATTGTAAATGGACTAGCCATCTTATAGTTAAGCTTGTAGCTAGAGCAAAATTGTCTCTAGTGATCCGTTTTGTAGAATACCTTATCTCTAATTTTAAAATTAATAGGCTATTGTTTATAGTTAGCATTTATTGCTTACTGTTCTTATGCCTTAGCTATATTTATCCGACTAATATATAAAGTCTCCTCTATTTGCTTAGCAATTTGAATAGCATCTTGCTAATTTAGTTCTTAAGAATATAAGTGTAGTAGGAGCGTATTCTAATTAAATAATATCTATAGTTTGCATCTATAATATAAGTAAAATAGTAATATCTTAATGCTCGACTAGAGAAGAGTGAGCTATATAAAATCAAGTACTAGTAGTATCTTTAACTAGTTATTTTAATAGTAATTAATAAATAGTTAAAGGCATTAATCTATATATTAGTTTATAATCTCTAACTAGCTATCTGTTTATAGATAGTTGCCTAAGGAAAGCTTAAGTTTTATGCTAAGGATATTGTCACGTGTATTGCGCTACACGTGATGCCTGGCGCTCCCTTCCCTTAGCGCTACGCTAGTTAGCCACATATTAGGGCCCTATTAAGGGCATCTATAGAATGCATCCCTTTTACCACCCTAATATGCAGTTATCCTAATAGATTAGTAGCTATGCTCTTAGTATTCTAGTTCCTCAATACAATAAGAGGTTACAAAGAACTAGGAGGTTTAGAACTATTAGTTATAGTTATAGCGATATTAATAAAATCAAGCGAATTATGCAAAACATAATAGAACTACCACTAAAACACTACTACAAAATCGCTACCCACCTACCTATTCTCAGGATTTGACTACTAAAACCTATTCTATAACCTCTACTACACTTCCGCTATACACATTATAGGCTTTAAAGCCTTTCTATACTCTTCTTTTAAGTCTTTTTAATTTTTTCGAATCGCGCTTTTTGCAAATAGTAATTTATATTAGTGCCTTAGCACTTCTTATTTTAATATTTGTTTTTTGTTTCTTAACTTATTGCCAATGTTCTTTTATATTGGATTATAATATTAATTTCTTAGAAATAGCTGCTTGCCTAGCCTCTTTCTACCGCAGTAGCGTTTGTTCTGTTTTATTAGTTATTAATGCCAATTTAGCGCGAAAATTTAATAGTTTAGAATATATTTGGAAGGACCTCCCTCCTTAACATTTTAGCCCTCAAAACTTCCCTATTGCTTAGCTTAATAATATTTGAAGCTCTAAGTTAGTTCTAGAGCATTAGTTAAAGGATTTCGCAAAGCTAGATATGTCTATTCTTAAAAATTTAGTCACTACAAACGGCAGTCCCTTAGACGCAGCTATTTAGCGCAATGCTAATAAGGATTGCATTACTAATATAACTAAGAACAATAAAGATAGCACTGCTAAGCTAAATCGAATCATTACAAACAGTAGGAGAGATTTTCCCTCTTCTAACAAATTATCTAGACCTATTTTACCCTCTCTAGCTATGCCTCCTTAGCATCCTCTTTCTCAGCCTCCTTAACGATTTACCCCTTGTTCTACACCTCTAATGGTAGCGCTAGTAGCTACGCCTAAAGGCCTTAAAGCTATTCTGGGCCGTATACTCCTAGGCTAAGGCAATAGCAATAATACGCAAAAGATTCGCGTCGATAATATTAGATATTTTTATCCAAATTGGCCACCAAGTTTTGGTCTCAAGGATTATATTATTAAGGATAGCAAGGGCTACTACAGTAATGTCTATTCTTTCTATAACCAAATTAATAATCTTACTTCTATGCATAATTAGGAAAAGGTTTCTAAATGCATTAATAGTATCCTCCTTAGAGACGCTTGTGATTAGTAGAATAATGTCCTTAATAATGTCTAGCGCAATGGTTGCCTTTAAGCTCGCAATTAGTATAATTTTATTAATTACCTTAAAAAGCGTTTCAAGCTAACCCCTTCTATAGCGACTAATTAATTAATGGCCACTCATTATACAATCGAGGACTATCAGAACAAGAAGAGCATTGCTTTCTATATCTTAGCCATTTGCAATGCTTGTAAAGGCTGCAGTTTTAATAACGATTTCTATGCTATTTATTAGTCTTAGAAGCATATCCATCCTAACCTTAGATGCAATATCTCTAAACCCTTAGAGGATATAATAATAGCAGCATTTATTAATGTCTATTAAGCTTGTTAATATAACTAGTTTAAGCTCTACTCTGCGCTAGCAACTCGTAACAAACAAGTTATTGCCACCATAATTACTAAGGCGTTTTTAGAACCTTAAGGTCATTAATACAATACTTCTGCTTATTAGGGTTTTACGCCTTGTGGTTCCTATTGCGGACGCGGTTATAGCGGTTATCAAAACGCTTAACCTCCCTACCAGCCTTAAAATTAGACCTATTAATAGAATGCGCCTCCATCGAATAATCTAATATATTAGCTACGCATTTAATAGGCCTCTTAGCAGTTGTATTAGTAATAGCAAAATCGTTCTTATATAATAGGTCTAAATGCTAGATCATAGCAACGACCTCAGCTTGCATTAATAGCGCCGCAGCAGCCTATAATGCAATAAGCTTATGCAAATAATAGTTGGTATAATTCTTATAACCTCTATAATAATGCTAGCTATTATGCGGACGACTAATCATACAATCAGAATAATGCTTCTTATAATATAAATGCATTATATGCGCAATAGCCATTATAAGAAGTTTTTCAGTCACCTGATCACCTATTTAAAACACCCCCTCAAGCACTATTTTAGGCACCTTCTTAAGCACTATTATCTTAATAGCCTCTATAGGTATTGCCTTACCTTAGTTAGACCTTATTATCTTGTACTCAAGTCGCCGAGCCTCGAAATGGCTCTTTTAATAGATTAATAGCAATTGCTAGTTTCACTAAAGTTGGTATTAAACCTAAGGTTCAGCATATTTGTACAATTTGCAATAGCTCCTTCTTGTTTAGAACTAAGCTTTTTAAGCATATTCAGGACACTAGAGCTAGGTATAAGGCACAAGAGAAATCGCCTAATTGCTTACAAAAGCTTCTAGAATTAATAGATTTACCTAAAGTTATTTTAATGGCTCTACTCCTCAATTTAGGGACAGGCCTTAGATATTAAGGTTATACCTACCTTATAGTCCACCTTAGACTTATAAAGAATAGTCCTATTAATACTATATGCTAGGATACAGGCTATAATGCTTCATTAATCAACTGCAATTAGTTGCAAAAGCTATTACCTAATACTGAGATCCGTATAATAGCCTCCTCGCTCTCTATTAAAAGCATTAAGGGCAATTCGCACAAGACTAGCAAATATATTATTCTAATGCTACGTATTCCTAGGTACGGCACTAAATCGATATTACCCCTAGAGGCTTAGATCACTTATAAATTTTATGTAGTTAATAAGCTTTATGCAAATATGCTTATTAGAACTAATATTATAGTTCCTAAGCAGGTTATGCTTGACCTCAAGGGCTCATATCTTAATTTTAGATCGATTCATTTAGCAATTAATATTCCTATCATTATCGTCCCTCGATAAGAAACCTTATAATAGGCTTGTCCAGTTTATATCCTTAAATCAATAACTATTCCCCCCTATTCTATAGCTTATATCCCTATTATAGCTCTTCTAGAGGTTGCTCGAGACTTCTTCTTTTAACTAAAGCAAATGGATTATATCTCTTTGTTCTCCTATATAGTTAATAGCAATACGCGGCACATTATTATTAAAAACGAGATAAATGTCAGTATTACTTTAAAGCGGAATCAGCGTTTAGAACATATTTTTGAAATTAATAATAAGTATACTATATCAGCAGCAGCATTTACAGCAACGCCTAATTGCAAATTATAGAGCAAATTAGCAGCTACTCCTTCTGAAGACCCTATACTTATTATTACAGAGGAAACAGCTACGCAATTGGCCCCCTTAGCTAAATGCGCACTGCGCTTATAAGCCTGAGAATAGTTTAAATGCGTGCTAGCAGTTGTGGGAACAGCTCTAATTAGTTAATCAGCTCTAAATTGCACTGTTTCGACGTCTTTTATAGACTCAAATGCGTATTTAGTAGCGCAAAGCACGCCTTAGATTTTGCTACTAGCACAAAATGCTCTGATTCACCCCCTTTTCGCTAATATTACATTGTAATTCAATGCCCCTCCTGCAATAACTACTATTCCAATCACTTCCGTAGAAGTTATATTAGATAATAGTATTAAGATCTTTGGCAAGGAGAACTTAGATAACATTCGGTCAATTATTAATATTATTACTTAATATCTTAATGTTTTTGCTAATATAGGAACTTTTATAGATATCTCTCCTAAGGAGTATATAAAGGTCCCCCTATGCTCTAATTAGGAATAATGACTTCTAGCAAAAGGAGCAAAGGTCTATCTAATAGGAAATGATGCTAAGGCCTTGATTAATAAGACATTTGATAACCTTTATAGTAAGGGTCGGATATTATAATTAAATATTTAGACCCCTTTCTCTTTTCCTGTTTTTATTATCTTTAAGATAGGACTATAAGGCAACTGCATTAGACAAGTCGTTATTAACCTTTGCAGTCTTAACTAAATAGTGCTTCCTAACGTCTATCCCGTTCCTCTTTAGTTAGATATTATCGGCGTAGTTTATAAAGCAAAATTTATTACAGTTTTGGATTACACTAGTTTCTTCTACTAATGGCAGGTTGCGCTAGAGGAACATTATAAGCTTACTATTATTACGCATTATGGCTAGGAACATTTTAATATTGCTATTATAGGTTTTAAGAACTTAGTAGCTTATATTTAGCATTAAATTGATTGCATCCTTTGTCCGTATTAAGCCTTCTTATGTGCCTATATTGATGATATTATAATTTTTTCTAACACTATCAAAGAGCATATCCAATATCTAGAGCAGGTTTTAGCTATCTTCCGTAAGATGCGCATCTTAATTAAACCTACTAAAGTGTTTATTAGATATCCCTTAGTATAGCTTTTAGAGCAATATATTAATAGTTTAGGCCTTATTACAACTGCTAACAAATTAGAAGCTATCGCGAGCCTCGAATTTCCTACTATATTATAGGCCCTTAAATATTACCTTAGCCTCACTAGATGGCTTCATTAATATATTGCATTTTATACTATGCTAGCAGAACCTCTTTAGAAGCTCAAGACTAACCTCCTTTGTAATGCGCCTATTAAGGGACATTCTTAGAAGCAGTATTCGAGCTCTAAGAAGATTATTAACCCTATAGAGGCTAAGCTAGTCTCCTTTTAGGAACTTCAAGAAGCCCTCTCTACACTAACATACCTCGCGCATTATAATCTTGCAAGGACCCTCTATATTAATATTAATTTGTTAAAAGAATTTAGTATAGGGATAATGGTTTACTATATAAGAGAAGGCATCGACCTGCCTATAAGCAAATACCCTAGGAAGGCTAACATCTAGCCTATTCTTTTCCTTAGTTGCTTACTATTAACAGCGGAAGAGAAGTATTAGCCTACAGAATTAGAGACAGCAGGCATTTATTAGGCGATTTGCAAGATCCATTATATAATCAAATCGTTATATAATGCTACTTGGGTTTTTACTAATCACAGCGCAATTACAGCTATTATTAAGCAAAAATCGATAGAGATAACTAGCATAGACTAATCTAATTTGCTGCTTATCTATGCTAGCAATTACCTCCAGTCTTTTAATCTAGAGATTACTCATAAGCCTAGCATTAATTACATTGTCCCTAATACTCTTTCGAGGCTTTTAGCAGCTCGATTAGAGACACCTACAATAATAGTAGAGCTTGATTTTAATCACCTCAGTGGTTATAATTTTACTACTACGCTTTGCGATTTAAGTAATAACTTTAGACAATGCATTATTAATAGATACAACACTAATAATACTTAGAATAAGATTTGCTATCAGCTTCAGGAAAACGATGCCCTTAGTGAGAACAAGGTAGAGCTAAAATTCAAGCTTAATAATAGCCTTATTTAGCATATAGGCAATCATTCGCGCCTCTATATTCTAGAGAATATAGTTGCTACTATTCTTTATATAGAGTATACCCTAAAATCGCATCATGGTTTTACGCGCACTTACAACCGCGCTAGAGCTTCCTAGTATATTAATAAGCTTCCTCGTTATATCAGAAAATTTATTCGCACCTATCCTAATTGCAAAATTATAGAGATAAGACATCATTCGCCATATAGGAGCCTTCAACCGATTTCGTCACCTCTAGCGCCTTTTTATACCATTACTATTAATTTTATTCTAGCCTTGCCCACTTCCTATGAGGGTTTTAATGCGGTTATAAGCACTACTTGCAAATTTTCTAAACGCGTCACTCTGATCCCTAGTATAAAGGTTTGGTCAGTAGAATAATAGGCTAATGCTCTTATTAAGCATCTTTGGATTGCGGATTAGGGTATACTAAAAATTATTATATTAGACTGCAATCCCAAGTTTCTCTCTACCCTTTAGACTTAGCTCTTTACTTATTTAGGCGTTAGCCTCTTTTATAGCACGGCTTACCACCCCTAAACGGATAGAGCTAGTGAAAGAATAAATCAGCAGGTCGAGCTTATAATATAATACTTCTTTGCTACCCTCAAGGATATTAAGAAATGGCCTCAAATGCTCTCTTGTATTTAAGCTAAATTTAATAACTTAATCAGTTCTACAAGAAAGACGCTAAACGAAATTGTCTATAGCTTCACCTCTAACTTCACGCCAAATCTAGCAAATGAGGCGCCTAAAATTAATCTCCTATAAGCTCGCATTAAGGTCTAGGACGCCCTTGATATTATTAGATTACGCAATAAAGCAGCCTATAATCGGCAGCATATAGTAATGTTTTTAAAGGTTAGCGATTAGGCCTTATTACAGCTTTATAAGGGTTATAACCTTCCTACTATTAAGAATAAGAAGCTAGGATAATAATACGCTAGACCCTTTCGAGTCACTAAACAAATCGGACAACTCGTATATCGATTAGAGCTTCCTAACCACTACTACATTCATAATGTTTTCTTTATCGCGCATCTCGAACCAACTTTGCTACCTGATGCTAATCCCTACAGATGTTTGTTTCTGGACAAACCTCCTGCAATTAGTATATCCAAAGACCTCTAGAGCATTAATAAACTTCTTAATAAACGCGTTAGTAAGAAAGGCAAGGGGTTTATAATATAGTACCTCATTAGATAGGACGGCTATAGTCCAGAAGCTAATATATAGATTAATGCGAAGTAGTTAGAATGTAATAAGCTAATTTGGGACTATAAAGCAGTACGCTAAAACGTTTTGCTACGTATATTTTATTATATAAACAATTCTAGATAACCTAAGGAATAGTCCCTTATTAGTTTCTTATCAATTGCGGCCTTGATTGTTGCGCTCTAATTAGCTAATTTAATCTTTAGCTGTATTGTCTTGCTTATTTTAATTGCTTAGATAATATTTTAGTTGCTTAGACAATGTTTTAATCGCTTGGCAGCATTATATGTTTTTTTTCTTTTATTAAAAAGCGAGGCCTATATTGCATTAGCAATAGTAGAATTAATAGATATTGCATTTTTGGGCTATGCTAGCTCACTATTAAAGTGGCTGGAGTTAACAAGGACGCCAATGTCTTCTTTGGACCCCCGGATTCTGTTACATGTATTGTGCTACATATAATGCCTGGCGCTCCCTTCCCTTAGCGCCACGCTAGTTAGCTACATATTAGGGCCCTATTAAGGGCATCCATAGAATGCATCCCTTTTACTACCCTAATATGCAGTCATCCTGACAGATATAGTAGAATTTAGTCTAGAATTATAATATAAACTATAGGCTGCAATTAGAAATAATAGTCTTTATAGGACTAAAGTATTAGTAGATATATTTAATATATATCTAAGCAAGATCTCTTAAAGTAGTAGTCTTATAGTAAGGAATAGTTATAGGCTGCTTACCTAGATAGTTAATAATAACTAGCACTATATTGAATCCATTTTTGTTTATTAGTATATCCTTAAAATCTATAGATAAATTAATCTATTATCTTTATAGGACTAGTAATAACTTAAGTAAGCTAGATGTCTTATCCCTTAGAGCTAAGGTCCTTTAGTATATCTTGCAATTATAAATAAACCATAAAATGTATTTGTTTATCTTTAGTTAGTAGAAGCGTATATATAGTAGTTCTAAGGTCTTATCTTATTCTAGATATATAGTTAAGATTTAGTTATAGATCTTATAGAGTAATTAGACTTATAGATTACTGTTTTAGAGTACTACTAACTTACTATAATATAGAAGAATGCTATTATTAAGAGTAAAGTTCTTATTCTCTTATATAGCTTATAAATAGAGCGGAGCAAGGGACTTAGTAGTTAAGTTTGCGCTAATGATTTTATCTACTAAGTTTAAACTCTTAAGGAGTTTCTTATTATTATTTATTAGTTCTAAATCAACCTATAAACTAATCTTAGAAAGTTCTATTTCTTAATAGATCTGCGGGTCTAGCTATTCTAGTATAAGAAGAGCCTTTATATAGTAATCCTTCTTAATCTAGTCTTAGTCTAGGACTTTATTACTATAATAGGTAAGAGCGTTAGCGCCTATATTCTCTGCTCTAGGTTAATAGGCAATTAGGAAGTAGTACTTACTTAATGCCTCTACCTATCTTGCCTACTATACTATAAGCTTCTTTATAGTTATAAAGTACTTAAGTGATTAGTAGTCTATAAAGATTTAGATTTAGTTATATATATACTAAAGCTCTATCTTCTATTTATTAAGCAATCTTATAATTGTAAGCATCTTCTTATTATATATACTATAATTGTATTCTATAGAGAGTATAGTCTTTAAAAAGAAACTAACTAGATGCTATTTCTTATTATATTTCTAAGAAAAGATCCTTACAATAATCCTATCTAAAGCATCTATCTTAATTATATACTCTAAGCTTAGATTATAATAGTAAAGAACTAGAGCTAAAGTTATATAGGCCTTAAGCTTCTTAAATGCGTATTTATATTCTATAAAGAAGAGAAATAGAGTTCCCTTATATATTAGATATATTAATAGGTAGGTAATCTTTCTATAATTATAAATAAAATAGTAGTAGAAGTTATAAAAGCTAAGAAAGGATTATATACCTATAATATTCTTTAGCTCTATTTATTTATATATAGCTTTAATCTTTTACAAGTTAATTTTAATTCTATTTATAAAGATAATAAAACTAAAGTACTTTATTTCTATAACTCCAAATTTGCACTTTTTTATATCCACTTAGAGGCTAGTATTATAGAAGCATTAAAGGACCTTTATAATCTATACTTTATATTCTAGAGGATTGTTTAAGTAAATAAGAATATTATTAAGGTATATAGTATAGAAGTTATCTAAGTAGTTAAAGAGAATATTATTTATATAATACTAATAAGTGCTTAGTCTATTAGTTAGTCTAAATAGTAAAACTTTACATTTGTATATACTATAATAGGTATAGAATGTAGTAAGCTCTTTTAATTC